>RXON01005056.1:0-10874 GCA_009667805.1 Leptobrachium leishanense
CAAATCCCACATAAATAATAATCCCTAAATCTCCACATATATAAATTATTAATACACAGGTCCCACATATATAAATTAATGATCCCCAGGCCCCCACTGATATTAATCAAAATGTGCTGAAAATTAGCATTTTAGAATGGATGGCTATTTCCTATTTTGAAATAGTGTCACAAGTGGAAGATACTTTTCGTGTAAATAGATTAATATAATTGTAAAATATGCAGGTTTGTAAATTTGTGCAAAAATGTATTTAAAAATTTTGCAATCTTAAACTGCCCTTTTCTTTCCTTTCATTTAATGAATGGTGGGTACATTGCAACACATGGTCAAGGAATCCATTTGGTTTCTTGCACTTTTTTCATCCGTTTTTTTTAGGATGAGTTGCTGGTGTTTCGGGTCAGGGGGTCCCCATTTCCCTTTTTTTAAGTGGGAAATGTAGTAACCATAAAAGGTATCAATTATGGAAAGTAACAAACCATAGTACCTTTGCTGTACCATACTTCTTGGTGCATAGTGGTTACTGGCAGATATATTATGCCATGAAACAGGGGACATCCAATTGTTAGGTGGAAGGATAAGAAAACCGCATTGCCTTTTTAATTATATTTTGGAATAATTGATATTACTGGAAATATCAAATGTTTAAAAGACACAACTTTAAATGCAGTTATCATTTGAGATTGTAATTCTAAACAAACTAAAGCGCCAAAATCGATACTGAATTGATATTGAAAGTCTAGATTTATAAAATAATGTAGTGTGTAAAAACTTGTATTAAGATTGAGAAGGAAAATGTACACTCTATATTGAAAGTGACTTTATAGTTCTCTAAGGTGGTACATGGATAAAAAGAGGATGTAAATGCTCATGATAATGAACTTCATGGCATTAACATGTTTTCATTTTGTGCCTTCGTTCCTTCTAATTCAGGGTGTCTGCAACCTTAAACACTCAAAGAGACCCAGATATATATAATAATCCCCAAGTCCCCACATATCTAAATTAAAAATCCCCAGTCCCCACCTATATAAATTGATAATTCCCAGTCATAACATATATAAAATAAAAATCCCCAGTCCCCACCTATATAAATTAATAATTTCCAGTCACAACAGATAGAAATGAAAAAAACACTCACAGGGCCCCACATATGTAATAATCCACAAATCCCCACATATATAAAATAAAAATCCCCAGTCCCCACATATATAAATTAATAATTCCCAGTCACAAAATATATAAATTAAAAATCCCCAATTTTTTATTTATACATGTGGGGACTGGGGATTATTAATTTGCATATATGGGGACTGGGCATTTATTATTTACACATGTGGGGACTGGGGATTTTTAATTTATACATGTGGTTACTGGCGATTATTGAATTATAAATGTGGGGACCTGGGGATTACAAATTTATACATGTGGGGATGGGAATTCTTAATTTATATATGTGGGGATTTGGGGATTATTATATGAGCGAGAAGCTAGGGATTATTCATTTATATTTGCGGCAATTTGAGGATTAATAATTAATATATGTGGAGACCTGGTGATTTTTTATTTATGTATGTGGGGATTGAGGATTAATTATTCCCAGTCTCAACATGTATAAATTCAAAAACACTCAAATAGCTCCACATATATATAATAATCCCCAATCCCCACATACATAAATTAATAACTCCCTTCCTCACATGTATAAATTATTAATCCCCAGGTCTCCACATGTATAATTTTGTAATCCCCAGGTCCCCACGTTTATAAATCAATAATCCCCAGTAACCACATGTATAAATCAAAAATCCCCAGTCCCCACATGTATAAATAAAAAATCCCCACGTCTCCACCTATATAAATTGATAATTCCCAGTCATAACATATATAAATTCAAAAACACTCAAATAGCCCCACATATATAATAATCCCCAAATCCCCACATGTATAAATTAATAATTCCTACTCTCCACATGTATAAATTAGTAATCCCCAGGTCTCCACATGTATAAATTTAAAATCCCCAGTCCCCACATATATAAATAAATAATCCCCAGTCGCCACATATGTAAATTAATAATTCCTAGTCACAACATATATAAAATACAAATTCCCAATTATTTATTTATACACATGGGGACTGGGGATTATTAATTTGCATATTTGGGGACTGGGCATTATTTATTTATACATGTGGGGAATGGGGATTTTTAATTTATACATGTGGGGACTGGAGATTATTAATTTATAAATGTGGGGACTGGGGATTACAAATTTATAAATGTGGAGACCTGGGGATTACAAATTTATACATGTGGAGACCTGGGGATTACTAATTTATACATGTGGAGAGTAGGAATTATTAATTTATACATGTGGGGATTTGGGGATTATTATATATGTGGGGCTATTTGAGTGTTTTTGAATTTATATATGTCGTGACTGGGAATTATCAATTTATATAGGTGGGGACTGGGGATTTTTAATTTAGATATGTGGGGACTTGGGGATTATTATATATATCTGGGTCTCTTTGAGTGTTTTTATCCATGTACCACCTTAGAGAACTATAAAGTCACTTTCATTATAGAGTCTACATTTTCCTTCTCAATCTTAATACAAGTTTTTACACACTACATTATTTTATAAATCTAGACTTTCAATATCAATTTTGACACTTTAGTTTGTTTAGAATTACAATCTCAAATGATAACTGCGTTTAAAGTTGTGACTTTTAAACATTTGATATTTCCAATAATATGAATTATTCCAAAATATAATTAAAAAGGCAACGCGTTTTTCTTATCCTTTCACCTAACAATTGGATGTCCCCTGTTCCATGGCATAATATATCTGCCAGTAACCACTATGCACCAAGAAGTATGGTACAGCAAAGGTACAATGGTTTGTTAGTTTCCATAATTGATACCTTTTATGGCTGCTACATTTCCCACTTGAAAAAAGGGAAATGGGGACCCCCTGACCCGAAAAACCAGCAACTCATCCTAAAAAGAAAAAACGGATGAAAAAAGTGCAAGAAACCAAATGGATTCCTTGACCATGTGTTGCAATGTACCCACCATTCATTAAATGAAAGGATAGAAAAGGCCAGCTTAAAATTGCAAAAATTTTAAACAAATTTTTGCACAAATTTTAAATCCTGCAAGATTTAGAATTATATTATTCTAATTATATACGAAAAAGTTAAAAAACAGGATTTTACTATATACAGGCATTATATATGCACAGGGGATTGTACTATATACTGGCATTACATACAGATACAGGCATTATATACACAAAACAGGCATTACATACACATACAGGCATTATATACACAATACAGGCATTACATACACATACAGGCATTACATACACATACAGGCATTTATTTTACACATACAGGCATTATATTCACATACAGGCATTATATACACATACAGGCATTATATACACATACAGGCATTTATGCTACACATACAGGCATTATATTCACATACAGGCATTATAAACACATACAGGCATTTATTTTACACATACAGGCATTATATTCACATACAGGCATTATAATTAAAAAAGGCAATGCGGGTTTCTTTTCCTTTCACCTAACAATTGGTTGTCCCCCGTTCCATGGCATAATATATCTGCCATCAACCACTATGCACCAAGAAGTATGGTACAGCAAAGGTACTATGGTTTGTTAGTTTCCATAATTGATACCTTTTATGGCTGCTACATTTCCCACTTGAAAAAAGGGAAATGGGGACCCCCTGACCTGAACAACCAGCAACTCATCCTTAATAAAAACAGATGAAAAAAGTGCAAGAAACCAAATGGATTCCTTGACCATGTGTTGCAATGTACCCACCATTCATTAAATGAAAGGAAAGAAAAGGCCAGCTGAACATTGCAATAATTTTAAAGAAATTTTTGCACAAATTTTAAATCCTGCAAGATTTAGAATTATATTATTCTAATTATATACGAAAAAGTTAAAAAACTGAATTTTTCTATATACAGGCATTATATATGCACAGGGGATTTTACTATATACTGGCATTACATACAGATACAGGCATTATATACACAATACAGGCATTATATTCACATACAGGCATTATATACACATACAGGCATTATAATTAAAAAAGGCAATGCGGTTTTCTTTTCCTTTCACCTAACAATTGGTTGTCCCCCGTTCCATGGCATAATATATCTGCCATCAACCACTATGCAGCAAGAAGTATGGTACAGCAAAGGTACTATGGTTTGTTAGTTTCCATAATTGATACCTTTTATGGCTGCTACATTTCCCACTTGAAAAAAGGGAAATGGGGACCCCCTGACCCGAACAACCAGCAACTCATCCTTAAAAAAAAAAGATGAAAAAAGTGCAAGAAACAAATTGGATTCCTTGACCATGTGTTGCAATGTACCCACTATTCATTAAATAAAAGGAAAGAAAAGGCCAGCTTAAAATTGCAAAAATTTAAAACAAACTTTAGCACAAATTTTAAATCCTGCAAGATTTAGAATTATATTCTATTTATATACGAAAAAGTTAAAAAACAGGATTTTACTATATACAGGCATTATATATGCACAGGGGATTTTACTATATACTGGCATTACATACACATACAGGCATTACATACGCATACAGGCATTTATTTTACACATACAGGCATTATATACACATACAGGCATTTATGCTACACATACAGGCATTATATTCACATACAGGCATTATATACACATACAGGCATTTATTTTACACATACAGGCATTTATTTTACACATACAGGCATTATATACACATACAGGCATTATATACACATACAGGCATTTATGCTACACATACAGGCATTATATTCACATACAGGCATTATATACACATACAGGCATTATATTTAAAAAAGGCAATGCGTTTTTCTTTTCCTTTCACCTAACAATTGGTTGTCCCCCGTTCCATGGCATAATATATCTGCCATCAACCACTATGCACCAAGAAGTATGGTACAGCAAATGTACTATGGTTTGTTAGTTTCCATAATTGATACCTTTTATGGCTGCTACATTTCCCATTTGAAAAAAGGGAAATGGGGACCCCCTGACCCGAAAAACCAGCAACTCATCCTAAAAAGAAAAAACGGATGAAAAAAGTGCAAGAAACCAAATGGATTCCTTGACCATGTGTTGCAATGTACCCACCATTCATTAAATGAAAGGAAAGAAAAGGCCAGTTTAAAATTGCAAAAATTTTAAACAAATTTTTGCACAAATTTTAAATCCTGCAAGATTTAGAATTATATTATTCTATTTATATACGAAAAAGTTAAAAAACAGGATTTTACTATAAACAGGCATTATATATGCATAGGGGATTTTACTATATATTGGCATTACATACAGATACAGGCATTATATACACAATACAGGCATTACATACACATACAGGCATTTATTTTACACATACAGGCATTATATACAAAATCCAGGCATTCTATTCACATACAGGCATTATATACACATACAGGCATTTATGCTACACATACAGGCATTATATTCACATACAGGCATTATATACACATACAGGCATTTATTTTACACATACAGGCATTATATTCACATACAGGCATTATATACACATACAGGCATTATATACACATACAGGCATTATATTCACATACAGGCATTATATACACATACAGGCATTTATTTTACACATACAGGCATTTATTTTACACATACAGGCATTATATTCACATACAGGCATTATAATTAAAAAAGGCAATGCGGTTTTCTTTTCCTTTCACCTAACAATTGGTTGTCCCCCGTTCCATGGCATAATATATCTGCCATCACCACTATGCACCAAGAAGTATGTACAGCAAAGGTACTATGGTTTGTTAGTTTCCATAATTGATACCTTTTATGGCTGCTGCATTTCCCACTTGAAAAAAGGAAATGGGGACCCCCTGACCCGAACAACCAGCAACTCATCCTTAAAAAAAACAGATGAAAAAAGTGCAAGAAACCAAATGGATTCCTTGACCATGTGTTGCAATGTACCCACCATTCATTAAATGAAAGGAAAGAAAAGGCCAGCTTAAAATTGCAAAAATTTTAAACAAATTTTTGCACAAATTTTAAATCCTGCAAGATTTAGAATTATATTATTCTATTTATATACGAAAAAGTTAAAAAACAGGATTTTACTATATACAGGCATTATATATGCATAGGGGATTTTACTATATACTGGCATTACATACAGATACAGGCATTATATACACAATACAGGCATTACATACACATACAGGCATTTATTTTACACATACAGGCATTATATACACAAAACAGGCACTATATTCACATACAGGCATTATATACACATACAGGCATTTATGCTACACATACAGGCATTATATTCACATACAGGCATTTATTTTACACATACAGGCATTTATTTTACACATACAGGCATTATAATTAAAAAAGGCAATTCGGTTTTCTTTTCCTTTCACCTAACAATTGGTTGTCCCCCGTTCCATGGCATAATATATCTGCCATCAACCACTATGCACCAAGAAGTATGGTACAGCAAAGGTACTATGGTTTGTTAGTTTCCATAATTGATACCTTTTATGGCTGCTACATTTCCCACTTGAAAAAAGGGAAATGGGGACCCCCTGACCCGAAAAACCAGCAACTCATCCTAAAAAGAAAAAACCAAATGGATTCCTTGACCATGTGTTGCAAT
Source organism: Leptobrachium leishanense (assembly GCA_009667805.1). NCBI lineage: Eukaryota > Metazoa > Chordata > Amphibia > Anura > Megophryidae > Leptobrachium > Leptobrachium leishanense. Next base: position 6,761 of record RXON01005056.1, read on the forward strand.
GTACCCACCATTCATTAAATGAAAGGAAAGAAAAGGCCAGCTTAAAATTGCAAAAATTTAAAAAAAATTTTGCACAAATTTTAAATCCTGCAAGATTTAGAATTATATTATTCTATTTATATACGAAAAAGTTAAAAAACAGGATTTTACTATATACAGGCATTATATATGCATAGGGGATTTTACTATATACTGGCATTACATACAGATACAGGCATTATATACACAATACAGGCATTACATACACATACAGGCATTTATTTTACACATACAGGGATTATACACAAAACAGGCACTATATTCACATACAGGCATTATATACACATACAGGCATTTATGCTACACATACAGGCATTATATTCACATACAGGCATTATATACACATAGAGGCATTTATTTTACACATACAGGCATTTATTTTACACAAACAGGCATTATAATTAAAAAAGGCAATACGGTTTTCTTTTCCTTTCACCTAACAATTGGTTGTCCCCCGTTCCATGGCATAATATATCTGCCATCAACCACTATGCACCAAGAAGTATGGTACAGCAAAGGTACTATGGTTTGTTAGTTTCCATAATTGATACCTTTTATGGCTGCTACATTTCCCACTTGAAAAAAGGGAAATGGGGACCCCCTGACCCGAACAACCAGCAACTCATCCTTAAAAAAAACAGATGAAAAAAGTGCAAGAAACCAAATGGATTCCTTGACCATGTGTTGCAATGTACCCACCATTCATTAAATGAAAGGAAAGAAAAGCCAGCTTTAAAATTGCAAAAAAAAATTGCACACAAATTTTAAATCCTGCAAGATTTAGAATTATATTATTCTAATTATATACGAAAAAGTTAAAAAACAGGATTTTACTATATACAGGCATTATATATGGATAGGGGATTTTACTATATACTGGCATTTTATACAGATACAGGCATTATATACACAATACAGGCATTACATACACATACAGGCATTTATTTTACACATACAGGCATTATATTCACATACAGGCATTATATACACATACAGGCATTATATTCACATACAGGCATTTATTTTACACATACAGGCATTATATTCACATACAGGCATTATAATTAAAAAAGGCAATGCGTTTCTCTTTTCCTTTCACCTAACAATTGGTTGTCCCCCGTTCCATGGCATAATATATCTGCCATCAACCACTATGCACCAAGAAGTATGGTACAGCAAAGGTACTATGGTTTGTTAGTTTCCATAATTGATACCTTTTATGGCTGCTACATTTCCCACTTGAAAAAAGGGAAATGGGGACCCCCTGACCCGAACAACCAGCAACTCATCCTTAAAAAAAACAGATGAAAAAAGTGCAAGAAACCAAATGGATTCCTTGACCATGTGTTGCAATGTACCCACTTATTCATTAAATAAAAGGAAAGAAGAAGGCCAGCTTAAAATTGCAAAAATTTAAAACAAACTTTTGCACAAATTTTAAATCCTGCAAGATTAGAATTATTATTCTATTTATATACGAAAAAGTTAAAAAACAGGATTTTACTATATACAGGCATTATATATGAACAGGGGATTTTACTATATACTGGCATTACATACACATACAGGCATTACATACGCATACAGGCATTTATTTTACACATACAGGCATTATATACACATACAGGCATTATATACACATACAGCATTTATGCTACAATACAGGCATTATATTCACATACAGGCATTATATACACATACAGGCATTTATTTTACACATACAGGCATTTATTTTACACATACAGGCATTATATACATACAGGCATTATATACACATACAGGCATTTATGCTACACATACAGGCATTATATTCACATACAGGCATTATATTCACATACAGGCATTATAATTAAAAAAGGCAATGCGTTTTTCTTTTCCTTTCACCTAACAATTGGTTGTCCCCCGTTCCATGGCATAATATATCTGCCATCAACCACTATGCACCAAGAAGTATGGTACAGCAAAGGTACTATGGTTTGTTAGTTTCCATAATTGATACCTTTTATGGCTGCTACATTTCCCACTTGAAAAAAGGGAAATGGGGACCCCCTGACCCGAAAAACCAGCAACTCATCCTAAAAAGAAAAAATGGATGAAAAAAGTGCAAGAAACCAAATGGATTCCTTGACCATGTGTTGCAATGTACCCACCATTCATTAAATGAAAGGAAAGAAAAGGCCAGTTTAAAATTGCAAAAAATTTTGCACAAATTTTTGCACAAATTTTAAATCCTGCAAGATTTAGAATTATATTATTCTATTTATATACGAAAAAGTTAAAAAACAGGATTTTACTATATACAGGCATTATATATGCAATGGGGATTTTACTATATATTGGCATTACATACAGATACAGGCAAATATACACAATACAGGCATTACATACACATACAGGCATTTATTTTACACATACAGGCATTATATACACAATACAGGCATTCTATTCACATACAGGCATTATATACACATACAGGCATTTATGCTACACATACAGGCATTATATTCACATACAGGCATTATATACACATACAGGCATTTATTTTACACATACAGGCATTATATTCACATACAGGCATTATATACACATACAGGCATTATATACACATACAGGCATTATATTCACATACAGGCATTATATACACATACAGGCATTTATTTTACACATACAGGCATTATATTTACATACAGGCATTATAATTAAAAAAGGCAATGCGGTTTTCTTTTCCTTTCACCTAACAATTGGTTGTCCCCCGTTCCATGGCATAATATATCTGCCATCAACCACTATGCACCAAGAAGTATGGTACAGCAAAGGTACTATGGTTTGTTAGTTTCCATAATTGATACCTTTTATGGCTGCTACATTTCCCACTTGAAAAAAGGGAAATGGGGACCCCCTGACCCGAACAACCAGCAACTCATCCTTAAAAAAAACAGATGAAAAAAGTGCAAGAAACCAAATGGATTCCTTGACCATGTGTTGCAATGTACCCACCATTCATTAAATGAAAGGAAAGAAAAGGCCAGCTTAAAATTGCAAAAATTTAAAACAAATTTTTGCACAAATTTTAAATCCTGCAAGATTTAGAATTATATTATTCTAATTATATACGAAAAAGTTAAAAAACAGGATTTTACTATATACAGGCATTATATATGCATAGGGGATTTTACTATATACTGGCATTACATACAGATACAGGCATTATATACACAATACAGGCATTACATACACATACAGGCATTTATTTTGCACATACAGGCATTATATACACATACAGGCATTTATTTTACACATACAGGCATTATATTCACATACAGGCATTATAATTAAAAAAGGCAATGCGTTTTTCTTTTCCTTTCACCTAACAATTGGTTGTCCCTCGTTTCATGGCATAATATATCTGCCATCAACCACTATGCACCAAGAAGTATGGTACAGCAAAGGTACTATGGTTTGTTAGTTTCCATAATTGATACCTTTTATGGCTGCTACATTTCCCACTTGAAAAAAGGGAAATGGGGACCCCCTGACCCGAAAAACCAGCAACTCATCCTAAAAAGAAAAAACGGATGAAAAAAGTGCAAGAAACCAAATGGATTCCTTGACCATGTGTTGCAATGTACCCACCATTCATTAAATGAAAGGAAAGAAAAGGCCAGCTTAAAATTGCAAAAATTTTAAACAAATTTTTGCACAAATTTTAAATCCTGCAAGATTTAGAATTATATTATTCTATTTATATACGAAAAAGTTAAAAAACAGGATTTTACTATATACAGGCATTATATATGCACAGGGGATTTTTCTATATACTGGCATTACATACACATACAGGCATTACATATTCATACAAGCATTTATTTTACACATACAGGCATTATATACACAATACAGGCATTATATTCACATACAGGCATTATATACACATACAGGCATTTATGCTACACATACAGGCATTATATTCACATACAGGCATTATATACACATACAGGCATTTATTTTACACATACAGGCATTATATTCACATACAGGCATTATAACACATAAAGGCATTATATACACATACAGG
>RXON01005057.1:0-52299 GCA_009667805.1 Leptobrachium leishanense
CGATAATACACAGCCAGACAATTGTTGGACTGGTTATCAGGATGCCTAGGTAGGTCACAGTATATCAGAAAAGCATACTGACAATCATCTGTAAAATTAATCTATGGAAGTATAGCCCAATATAGGGTAATAGCAGAAGTAGGAGGTAGGTGTTCACAGTAGAAACAATCGTTACAATTAATATTGACAAAAGATATTAGCGTATAACCTGAGATCTATTACAATAGATAGATAATGGGTTAACTAATAGTTTGGTCTAAATTTCGAGGTTGATGCTACCTGCGTCAGTTATATATAATAAATAAACCAATTAGGGTAGTATATGGTTTTAAGGTTGCTATAAATCTATAGGTGCATTCGTATACAAGGAAAAAATAGGCGGCCAAACAATTGCTTAACTAATTGGCGGAACAGCTGAATGGGTCTCGATATATCAGAAATATTATCTAGAGTCTCAGAGGAAAAATATAGCGACGTGCCAAAGAGGCAGTAGCAAGGATGGTATGTATTAACAATGAGAAATAAATTGATATACAAATAGATTTAACGATAGGAAGTATCTGATAGAGGTAGACAAAGCCACAGGCTGTGCAATATTCTAATCTATACCTCGGTGGTTCGTGCCACCTACTTAACTCCAATGAGTAAATAGATAGGAAAATGGAGCAGGTCAAGAAAAAAGTTTTTGAAGATTAAATAATCTGTTAAAAAGAAGACATGAACTCTCGATGCGTTTCGCTGCTTAACACAGCTTCATCATTCTCCCACCAGCAATCTTTGTGTCTTTTCGGCGAAATGGAATGGCTGATGATAGTCAAAAATGGGCCAAAACGCATGCAATTTCGGTGCTTTGTGACTTTAGAGACTCCCCTGCAAGTGCACTGTCGGACGATAGTTATACCCACTGTGTGCAATAACATTACTTGGATATAAACTGGTGATAGAGAACCAAATAAAGCTCATTGCAAATTACTCACCTGTACTGTCGGAGCTGGGGCTGGAGTAAGATCCTCGTTTTATGGGCTTTTGTTCTGAAATGAAAAGCATTCACAATCAGAAACGTTAAAGTGTGACAAACGTGCAAAAAAATAAAGAAAACAGAAGGGGCCAACACCTTTTCACACAACTGTATGTGAATGTGTGAGTGTGTGTGTCTTCCGATGGGAAACAAAGTGTTAATGTGTACACAATGCAGCGATTCCATTTTCTACTCAGATCTGTAATGTTTTCAGCCGTTTAGTGACAGAACGTCCAAGAACAGATCTGCAGCGACAGCGAGTACAGAACCTGGTATTGGTCAGTTTGGTCTGTCTATAGATAGAGCGATGTCACTGCTAATCTGTTGTCACTCAAATCTCATTCATGCCTATTCTTGCCCCGATTTATAAGGGATATATAAAATATTTAACACTCCCCCTGTGCATGAAATAGTAATGTGTGTCCAGGAAATCATGGCTGATCTGGCAAACCTACTCGCACAGCGGATTTCCATTATTGAATAGTGAAAAGGAACCAGTTGTTGGATCAGTCTGGTGGTTTTTTCCATGGGTTAAATGTAAGTGTTAAACCTTTTTTTAAAAAAAATTCTTTAAAAAACAAAAAAAGTAGGTCTTCACTTTTTATGACATTATGTCTTGAACGTCGGTATCAAAATAAACATAGTTATAAAAGTCAAAAAGTTAGTAAAGTTCCTCCTTCGCTGCCGCCAATCCACAGAGATCCCCACAAGTCTCTTCCAGAAAAAAAACCAATATACGTATTGGATGGTGCATCTATTGTGTCATATTCAGTGGTGTATTTAGGTTTTGTGCTGCCCTAGGCCTGACTAAACTCGTGCACCCCCTAATTTAAATTTGACGCACCCCTTCCTGTCAAGGGCACACCTCTTCCTGGTTAATCCCCACCCTTCCTCTTTAAGCTCCACCTTTTCCTCTTAGAGCTCCGCCTTTTCCTCTCTTTATATTAAAAGTGGATACCAAGTGCCTACTTGTATATTTTGTATACCATTTAAAATGTATCTATTGAGATAAAGAACATTATGAAATGTTTAAATTCAAGCATTTTTACAAAGAACAGCCACGCATGTTAAGTATACGGGATCACAGCCGCTCTAATTGGTTGAACAATAAAATCCACAGAAACGTGCACTGCATATGAGCGTATCACAGAGCTGCACAGCAATAAAACCCACAGAAATGTGTACTGTGTATGAGCATATCACAGAACTGCACAGCAATAAAACCCACAGAAATGGGCACTGTGTATGAGCATATCAGAGCTGCACAGCAATAAAACCCACAGAAATGTGCACTGTGTATGAGCATATCACAGAACTGCACAGCAATAAAACTCACAGTAATGTGCAGTGTGTATGAGTGTATCCCAGAGCTCCAGGGCAATAAAACTCACAGTACTATGCAGTGTGTATCACAGAATCCACAGCAATAAAACTCCCAGCAATGCAATGTTTGGTGTGTGTCAGCGTATCAGAATCCACAGCAATAAAACTCCCAGCAATGCAATGTGCGGTGTGTATGAGTGCATCAGAATTCACAGCAATAAAACTCACAGCAATGCAATCTGTGGTGTGTGTCAGCGTATCAGAATCCACAGCAATAAAACTCCCAGCAATGCAATGTGCGGTGTGTATGAGTGCATCAGAATCCACTGCAGTAAAACTCCCAGCAAACGAGTGTATATGAGCACACAGCAATTATGCTGTGGAGCCATCTTGTCAGCAGTGGGGTGCCACTGCCAGAGGGTGCACTGTAGCTTTGATTCCCTTCCCGGTGGGTGTTCAGTCCAGAATAGAGTCTGTGTTAACGAAAGGGCGGGCAGCTGCGCGCGTGCGTTTCACGTGGTTCAGCCAGTCATGTGGTACTGAGACTCAGAGAAATGGCAGTGAAATGCCCTGATGTTCGGTGGTTTCAATCAGCAGTTTTATTCAGGCGAACCCCATAGGTTTCAATGTTAAAAATATTCCCGTTTTTATGCAATATCTAATAAATCATTTATTATTTTAATCTGCAGTAAAAAGTCTTTACTTATTGCTTTTTTTTTAGTACCTTTTAGTCATTTTTCAGATTTTTTTGGGCAAAGTTCTCCCCCCCTTTTTTTTAATAGCAGTTTTTCTTTTTTCTGTAACAGAACTTTTTATTATCAATCATAGGATCTTATATGTAAATTCCAGACATTTTCGTTCAGTAGTTCTTTTGAAAACAGCAGGCCATAGGTTTGCGGTGGCAGCATTCAGCGGCCGACTCCATGCACTTTGGGGACCCTGCGGTGAATGGTGAATTCACTGCAGGGTGGGGAAATTTTATTCTCCTAAGTGCAGAGAACTACAGAACACCAAAATGTTGGCGTCATTTCGGTGCTCTGTGAGTAACCCATTTAGTGGTGAGGTTTTTTGCTGCCCCCTGGAAAGTGAAATTGAAAGTGTAAATTAGTGAAATCTCAATGTATCCTTCATCCTTCCTGGTAAAATACTTTGCAAAAGAAAAAAAAAAAAAAAAATTTGGGCGGGCCGCCGCCCCCTTGAAAGTGCCGCCCTAGGCCTGGGCCTAGTCGGCCTAGGCCAAAATACACCAGTGGTCATATTCTTTAACATTGTCGACCACTTCAAATTGTATTCCCCATCTTCTTGTAATCAGGTCTGTGGTGGATTAGAAGAAGATGGGGAATACAATTTGAAGTGGTCGACAATGTTAAAGAATATGACACAATAGATGCGCCATCCAATACGTATAAACATAGTTATGCCTGAACTGACCATTAACCTCTTCACTACCAAGTGATTTTCCAAAAATCCACTGTCAGGAACCAGTTGTATTTGGGGGGGGGGGGAGTCATTTTAATTTACTATACAATTAGAAATATTTGTGAATATTTACAATTTATTTCTTATACAGTAACATAATGTTTCAGAGTTCAGCTGAAGCTGTTTATAAATGTGTCACTTGAAGGATGTCAATATATCCGTAGGTTATTAGTGTTTGAAAAAATATTTGGATTATTTTAAAGTAGTGATCTGAGAAACTGCACCGACTCAGACAAGAACCAGCTCAGCATGTGACTAATGAAATGGACTGATTTCACATTCATTCCTTCACCTTAGAAATATATTACAATCTTACGTGAAAGGGGCTTTGCTGTTCTCAGTATAAATGTTAAAAGCAAATTATTTATATTTCACACAGTAGAACGCATCCCATTACATCAGGTTTTCTCTATGTGTGCATGAAGAGGAAATGCAAAGATTTTTAAAAATGAATGTTGGGTGAGAATGTTGATAATATCAGGGTTATTCAGAGAGAGGTGAAAAGCAGGAGAATGACTGGAGAATGGAAAATTCTAGGTCAAAATAGTCGATTTGGAAAGTGAGATAAATGGGAGAATTTCTCTGGTTTGGCTATTTTGACCTAGAATTTTCCATTCTCCAGTCATTCGCCTGATTTTCACCTCTCTCTGAATAACCCTGTATGACTTCCTTAAAACTGTTACATTTTACCAATGCTGGCAGAATACCAGACTGAAATCAAACATGTGGGAACTTGGAAATCAAATACGTGCAGTATTTTCCAAATCATACCAGTTATTCTTTCTGCCACTTTAGTTACAATTAGTCACTTTTTTTCAGTTACTATCGGAAAAACCTTAAATAGTTATTTTTTAATTTTCTAATCAGTTTTCGTAATTATGAGCTCAGGATTCACATTGCATCAAAATGTCTGAACTCTACCTGAACAATATACACTATTTAAATGGGTTGTACACACACGCGCACACACACTCTTTCACACAAGATTGTATTGTAATATATATATATTTTTTTTTTTTAAAGTTTTTTATTTAGTACGAAAGGTTACAAACCAACCAGCATAAATGGCCTCGCAGGGCCATAAAGCAGACTCAAATAGTGACATAGAAAATAAAGGGGGGTGGGGGTTTCTCAAGAAAAAAAAAACAGTGAGATGCACAAAATCAAGGTGGGGGGGATCTGGTTGCCAAAGAAAATCAATAGGTCTCATCGGGGGGGAGGGGAGTAACAAAATAAATAATATCACTTTTAACGGCTCAGTTAAATCAGAAAAACAAAGGGGAGGGTCAAAATCATCCCCGGTTGGGGGGTCTCATCAGAAACAAAAAAGCGAAAGTCAGCAGAAAGGATGTCTCGAATATCAGCTTAAAAGATTACTGAGCGCACGCTGGAGGGAGAAAAACAAAATGTCTCAGGCGCAGTGCAAAAGGGGACAGTGAGAACCTGGTGCAAGGGACAGTCCAGAGTCCAGATAGGAACAGCCGGAGAGTCCAAATCCCTTCAGCCCGTATCACGCCATATAGCAGTTACAAGCGCCCCGTCGGCTTTAGACCGACCGCAGTGGGCATCCATCATGACCCGTCGGCCGAGCACATAGCCGACAGCCACAGTCCCGGTCCAGAGGTCACAGCCACCTCTGTAGATCTCCAGAGGGGTGACAGTTCCGCCAGTCCGACGATCGCAGACATCCGTCGGAGGCCACGGGGCGCCGAAACAGCTCCAGCACTATGGGTTAAAGCGGCCTCCAGGGGTCGAGACTCCAGGATCCTCGCCTCATCCAAGTCGCCAAGCGTCTCACCTCTCCCGTCAGTGGTAGCATCCACACAGACGTCAGCGGTGCCCACATCAGCGACCACAGGCTCGCGGGTCACAGCCAGGCCCAGCGAAAAGACAGCGCCAGGTACACCTGTCTCCAGGGTTCTCTCATCCACATCTTGCGGTTCTCCCTCCTCCGTTGCAGAAAGGTCATCCATGCGGCCAGCAGGGGAAGCATCACCCGACTCTGCTCCAGCTAGGGTCTCTGTCCACCAGTCAACCCCCAGCGCTTCCATCAGCCGGCGCCAGGCACCACGTGTGAGCGGGGTGTCATCGTCTCCAGGCATCTGCTCCAGACATGCCTCAAGACCATCCAGAACGGCCCCCAGGTCTCTGGGGGAGGGTGGGCAAGTCAGCTGCCACCAGTCTTTGCCCCCCACCTCCTTCCCCGCAATAGGGACTTCCGCAGCAGCCGAGAGATGGGGGCCCTCCATCTCCCCAGCACACAGCATCCGATCACCCAAGTAAGGAAGCCTGAGGAGTCGCTCGGAAACTAGGCCTCAAAATGGCCGACACAGGAAACGCCAGGTAGGAAACGGAGGCCTTTTTCCTCTGCTTGGCACCAGAGGGGGGGCCAAAACGAGCTCTGGTGCCTGCCACCCGATGGCCAGCCTCCCAGGGGTACTCAGAAGCGGAAATCTATGGGAAAATCCGGTCAGAAATCCCCGTTCTCTGCAGGATCTAGCGGAGCTTACTCAAAGCAGACTGCTCCCCTGCTCGGCCAGCCACGCCCCCCGTAATATATTTTTAAGGTGAAGGAATGAATATGAAATCAGCCCATTTCATTAGTCACATACTGGGCACTATTACAATCCTGGTGCTAATGTTAGTGTTCACCTGAGTGAGCGTTAACGTTAGCCCTGGTTTCCCTAGCGCGGGCGCATCATATTACAATCCAAACACTAACGGGTTAAAAAGCCTGTTAGCGATTCGGATGTTGCGCGAAGTTACTGTACTTTGCACTCCCTATGCTTAACATGGGGAGCGCAAAGAGTTAATCAGCGTTAGAATTACAATGTACTAACGCTAATTACCGTCCGGCGCCAGTTAACCAGAAAGTTAAATACAGCCAGGACCTGGTGCTAACGGATCCACTTCTGCAGAATCCATCAGCACCAGCCAGAAACCCCCAAAATAAATCACATACTCACCTCCTGTCCCACGGGGAGGACCACGGCTCCAACCGCCTCCTCTGTCCGCCAGGAACAGGGAGAGACTGGGGGAAAAAAGCGGATCACTACGCCAACCTGACGGATCTCGCAAGGAGAGATCCGGCAGGTCACGTGACCAGCAGAGCAGAAAATCAATGGAGTCCTATGGACTCCATCGAGTGGATGCTCGCTGCGGCGCTTAGCACTGCCGCGCGCGTCCCGGGGTTTAGTGCTGCATTACAATGCAGGCAGCTTTTCTAGCACCTGCATTGTAATATCATGCTAAAACGGGGACGCAAAGGAGAAACGTAGGCGCAGGTTTTTCTCCCTAGTGTCCCCGTTTTAACGTTTAGAGTGTAATAGTGCCCACTGTGTATTATTGGGCCACATGCTGTGCTGGGGGTTGTCTTAGAAAGTGCAGTTTCTCTGATAAAGAGTGAATCAGTGGAGGCGCTGGTATTAGAAGTGACAGATATTATGTGGTGCTGCCAACCAGGAGTAACACAAAACCTCGACTAGAATGTGCTAAAAATACAAAGGAACAGATGGGGGGTCCTCGTGGCGCAATAAAAATTACAGTAAAATGGTATTCAAGGTTTAGCCCAGTCGTGGTGTTAATATGTCATTATTACGACCCGTGCAGAGTTTAAACCGGCAATGACTACTGGTAAAATACAACCATGAAACAGTACAAATGCTAAATAAATGTGCAAATGGCAGCATCGTGTGCATACAATGTGATATGCAAATTCACAAATACTACAAAACAGTAGATCTGAATAGGCAGCCCACGCTACTATGTTCAGCATAAAGTGAAAAATAGTGCAACGGTAACAGTCCAAATCACATAGAGTGTCCTATAAAATAAAAAAACTGCACGTGAAAGTGCTCGCTGGAGAAAAGTTCAATAGTAACCGAATGGGATGTAAGTTCGGTCTCAGGGCATCTCTTAGAGCGCCGGATCCTTCTCTTGTCCTAATGTAAACAGTGGTGTATTTTGGCCTAGGCCGACTAGGCCCAGGCCTAGGGCGGCACTTTCCATAGGGCGACGGCCCGCACTGGGTGGCCCCACCCCTAAAAAAAAATATATATTTTTTTTTTTACTTTTGCAAAGTATTTTACCAGGAAGGATACATTGAGATTTCACTAATTTTCAAGTATGTCCTGGGTAGGCAAGGCCTAGGCTTTCACTTTCCAGGGGGCAGCAAAAAACCTCACCATTAAATGGGTTACTCACAGAGCACCGAAATGACGCCAACATTTTGGTGTTCTGTAGTTCCCTGCACTTAGGAGAATAAAATTTCCCCACCCTGCAGTGAATTCACCATTCACCGGAGGGTCCACAAAGTGCATGGAGTCGGCCGCTGAATGCTGCCACCGCAAACCCGTAGCCTGCTGTTTTCAAAAGAACTACTGAACGTAAATGTCTGGAATTTACATATAAGATCCTATGATTGATAATAAAAAGTTCTGTACAGAAAAAAGAAAAACTGCTTATAAAAAAAAGGGGGGAAATTTTGCCCAAAAAAATCTGAAAAATGACTAAAAGGTACTAAAAAAAAATCAATAAGTAAAGACTTTTTACTGCAGATTAAAATAATAAATGATTTATTAGATTGTAGCGCTCACTCCCGGAGGAGCCGCTGAAAATGAACCACGGGTCAGTCTCCCCGCACTAGGGAATAAATATACTCCAACACGCTGGACAGTTTTACAATTTAAAAGATTTACTAAAAGGTTTGCAGCTCTTAAGACACGGTATATGCAGGAAAATTTACAGTACTTTCGTAACACGATAAACGCGTAGCGGTAAAAGAAACGAAAACACGAGGACTTCGTATTTTCGGAAAAAAAACACCCGACCGAGCAGAAAATTAAAAGATACGAAATTCGAGGAAAACCGCGTAGCGGGACACAATAAAATACACAGTTCTCGTATCACGGTGAACGCGCGCAGCGGGAACAAAAAAAGGAAAAATGTTCGGAATGTAACTTTAACTTTGCCCCCTTGTCCCGGTTCAGAAAAGGAAAATGAGTCCTGCACAGGTTAAGTCCCAGAACATGAGGTGATATGTGTTTGTGTGTGTAGGGTACCCGGGTACTTCTCAACTGGCCAGTGAGTTTACTTTAGCGATGTCTTCGACTAGTCAGTTGGGGCCCTGTGGGTTTTAGAAGGAAACAGCAGCGTACGCTCTTATTTAAACACGGCCTTGGGGCCTCTCACCCATCCAGCGCAAGCTTGAGATTCGGCTGGCCCAGGACGCCTCTCCGCTCGATGTTGCCGGGGGATGCCGACCACCGGATCTGTTGTTGTCTGGCCCTCTGTCTGTCAGCCGCGACTCATCCAGCTTACCGCCTGCTCCCCGCTTCGATCGACCGCGGTACTCCTCACTCCTGGGGTCTTCTCTCCTTCAGCTGCACTTGAATAGCATAGAGGGTGAGGTCTGTGTCCCGCAAGCTGAGTGAGTCAATCCTGAAGGCCCGATCCACTCTGTCTGCGCTCCGGCCTATCTTTGGTCTCTCTCTTTACGTTGTGCATCCACTCTCCTTGACTCCCTGGCGCGCTCTGCCTGTTCTCCACGAGGTGCAGGATGTACAGCTCTCCACAAACCCACCCACTTCCTGTTTCTTCGCAAAGCATGCATGGACATGTAGTTCAAGTGTCCAGGGTCTTTAATCGTGATAGTCTCCATCTTGTGGCCAAAAATGGGTACTGCCACAGTAAACTTTAACACATCGCTACACTCTCCCCCTTAGAACTCTTGGGTCTCTCCAAGGAGGTACAACAGTTACATTATCTTTTTACAATTTGCACACAGTTTATACAGCATACATGCAGTGGGTTAGAAACACTTTCTCAAGCTGATTCATGTTCTGGGCTACCTCAGCTAACAAAGCAGACACTTCGGGCAATCTCTGCACAGTGGTGATGGCCTCTTCAGTGCTATGTCCGGGTGAGTCATAGGTAGGAAGACGCTGGGGCGGCCGAATAGAGCGTTTTTGTTCAGGCTCCCTCCGTTCCTCTTCAGGTGGAAGTACTATGGGCGTTGGCTCAATTTCTCTTTCTATCACTGGAGCAGACGTTTCTTCAGAGTATGATCCCTCCAGTGAAGGCATAGAACCGTAATCACCTGAATAAGCTTCCGGAGCTACCGGGATCCCCACAGCCTCAGGGGCTTCCCACTGAAATTCAAGCGGCTCAGAGATATCAACAGTCTCAGGGACTTCCAACAAGAATTCAGGAGCCTCAGGCCTCAAATTACTCTCCCATCGTTCCGGAACTGAGGTAATCTCTTCAGGCTCCGGTGAACGTATCCAGTCCAGACAGAAACTTTCTTCCTCACTGTCCCTTTCGCTCTCTTCGACAGCCCGGGTCTGTGAGAGACCGAGTAACAGGAGGGACACGTGGAGCACGCGGATTCGCCGGAGGAAGTTCGTTTTCCACTGGTACCCTCACAGCCTCTCTCAATGGTAACAAGTGATTTCTGTGCCAATTCTTGAGGGGACCAGCCTTTCCATCAGGGCAAATCTGATACACCGGCAGACCTGGCAGTTGTTTGCAAACAATGTAAACCTGAGAACTCCATCTATCCGCCAGCTTGTGTCTCGCAGCAGCACCCAAATTCTTCAACAGAACCCTATCACCGGGTTGTAAATCCTGTACTCGAACCTTCAGATCATAGTTCTTCTTGTTCCTTTGCTCCCTGTTACCTGAAGTCAAACGAGCCTGTTCAAACGCAGAAGCCAGATTCTTCCGAAGTCTATCCACATAGTTTCTATGAGAAGCTACCGACGTCTGGTCTAGAGATAACCCAAATGCCAAATCAACCGGCAGTCGAGCTTCTCTTCCGAACATAAGACGGTACGGTGAATATCCAGTGGCATCACTCTCCGTACTGTTATATGCATGCACCAGAGTAGCTATGTGACGACTCCAACTCTGCTTCTCCACATTAGACAAGGTCCCCAGCATGTTTAGCAGCGTGCGATTAAACCTTTCAGGCTGAGCATCACCTTGAGGGTGGTATGGTGTAGTTCGAGTCTTTTGAATTCCCAACAACTCCAGCAATTGCCCGACCAATCTACTTTCAAAGTCTCTTCCCTGATCAGAGTGTATTCTTCTTGGCAGGCCGTAATGAACAAAGAACTTTTCCATCAGCACCTTCGCCACTGTCGGAGCGCGTTGGTCTTTTGTAGAAAAAGCTTGGGCATAACGGGTAAAGTGATCAGTCACTATCAGAATGTTCCCTTGCCCACTAGCATCCGGCTCTAAGCACAGGAAGTCAATGCACACCAAATCCATGGGTCCCTGACTCTGTAGATGGCTCATTGGAGCAGCTCGGGTTGGTAGAGTTTTCCTCTGAATGCACCTCAGACAGGAATGGCAATAACTCTCAACTTCAGCCCTCATGCAAGGCCAATAAAACCTATCTCGCACCAACTTAAAAGTTCTCTCCGCACCCAAATGTCCATGCTCATCATGTAATGATCGCAACACACTCTCCCTGTGTTTAGTGGGGAGAAATAACTGTTGAATCTCTTCAGAATTGGTCGAGGGGCCCCTTCGGTAGACCACCCCATCCAACATCTTCAACCGCTCCCACTCTTTGTAAACCAATCTGGCTCCATCCGGGGAATTGGTTAACAGAATCTCTCGCTGGTTTGTAGTCAGGGCCTTTATGGTCAATGCAATCAAAGGGTCTCTAGCTTGATCCGCTTTCAAATCCTGCTTGGAAAAGGTAGGTAGATTTTCATCCCTCAATTGCGTAGGGTTACAGTAGAACTCAGGAACAGCCGCGGCCATGACTCCTATGGCCTCCGCTTCAACTCCTCCCTTGACCCGGCGTTCTGTTCCTTGACACAAAGCTTGCACCCCGTCTGGAGTTACCTGAGTCCATTCTGTAGTGTAGGGTCTTCTCGACAAAGCATCAGCATCTCGATTGTTCACCCCAGGGCGATACTTCAGGCTGAACCGAAACCCTGACAGAGCGGCCAACCACCGATGTCCCGTTGCGTCCAGTTTCGCAGTAGTAAGAATATAGGTGAGAGGATTATTATCCGTCTTGATCACGAACTCAGCTCCATACAGATAGTCTTTCAACTTGTCCACCACTGCCCACTTCAAGGCTAGGAACTCCAGTTTGTGAGTAGGATAGTTCTTCTCAGAAGGCGCAAGGCTCCGGCTCACGTACGCTACAGGCCTCAGCAATCCATCATACTCCTGATATAGGACTCCTCCCAGACCTTCTCGGCTGGCATCCACATGTAGTTCATACGGCTTGTGAGGGTCCGCATAGGCCAGAACAGGAGCTCGGGTTAGATTCTCTTTCAGCTTCACAAACGCACCTTCACATTGACTAGTCCATTCACCTTGTATGGACTCTTTAGCTTTCCTTGGTCCCGGAGCGGAAGGGTTTCGGTCAGAGACCTTACAGCCTCCTTCGGTGGTTTCTTTCTGTAGGAGTTTGTTCAGCGGCTGAGCTATCTTTGCAAATCCTCCCACAAATCTTCGATAGTATGAGCAGAATCCCAGGAAAGATCTAAGTTCAGTGACGTTTCGAGGTCTAGGCCAAGAAGCTACGGCCTCCAACTTTCGAGGATCTGTCGAAACACCTTCTGCCGAGACCATGTGTCCCAGATATGTGACTGACGGTAAACAGAACTGGCATTTCTCCAGAGACAATTTCAACCCCTCTTCATGGAGCCTCTTCAAGACCTTCTCCAAACGTTGCTCATGCTCCTCCAGAGTCTTCCCGAACACAATTATGTCATCCAGGTACACTAACACTTCGATTAGATTCATATCCCCGACTGTCTTCTCCATCAACCGTTGAAACGTGGCTGGAGCTCCCGTCAGACCTTGAGGCATTCTATTGAACTCAAAGAATCCCAGTGGACAAATGAACGCAGTTTTCTCTTTGTCTTCAGGGTGCATCGGTATCTGATGATATCCGCTTCGCAGGTCTAGTACACTGAACCACTTTGCTCCAGACAAACACTGTAAGGCGTCTTCAATCCGAGGAGTGGCATATTGGTCGGGGATGGTTCTTCGGTTCAGGGTGCGATAGTCTATGCACAAGCGGACAGAACCATTCTTCTTTCTGACCAGCACTATTGGAGATGCATATGGGCTCCTGGATTCTGAATCACATTGGTTCTCTGCAACTCATTTAGCTGTTCTCGCAGATCATCCAAGTCTCCCAGCGGAACTCGCCTTGACCTTTCACGAAACGGCTTGTCTTCTTGCAACCGAATGCGATGTTCCGTACTCTTAGCCAGGCCCACATCGAACTCATCTTTCGAGAATAATTCTTTCCACTTTAGAACTTGACACTGAAGACGTTTCTTCCACTCAGGTGAAATGGGGGCGTCCTTAGGGTAGAATCTTTCATCTGGGATCTCTTTATCCACTCCCCCTCCTAAATCGGTGGAGAGGGGTGTAGCAGACTCTACTTGCCCGATAGGCATTCGTGCTTTAAGGACTACTGGAGAATCTGTCACATTGCACACACTGACCGAGACTCTTCCTCGTGTCCTCTTCAAGGCTTTTGTGGAGATTATTTCAGGAATTACTTCGACTCCGGTTTCACTCCCATGACTGACATCGGTTCCCAGCACCACATAGGGACCTGGTTGCGATCCGTTCAACTTAACTGAAACCCGGAAGCTCGCTACTTCTCCTGCTTGCAGAACCTTCTCTGTCCCACCCAGTCTCCACAGTCTTCCCACCTCAGCAGGTGCTTTCCGTTCTTCCACCATCCTCTGATAGACCGGTCGTAACATGGGGTGCACTCCTTGAGTTGACCCTTCTTCCACTACGATGGGGGTCAGGAGACGCCGCACTAGGTCCGTATTCGTCCCCACTATCAGAGAGCTTCTGTTCGCACCCGAGAGGGTCGGGGCACACAATGGCTAAGGCGTCACAGCCTCCGGACTGTCCGATGACTTCAGATCCGATCTCCAACCTTACTTGCAGATACCCGTCATAAGGGAGTTTCTCAGTGCCGATACCCCATATTTCCAAGTCCTTCAATTCTTGCAGAGGAATGTGCTTTAAGTGTTTCTCATAGAAGTCTTTATAAATCAAAGTCACTTGAGCCCCTGAATCTAACAGAGCTTTGGTGTAGACTCCCTCCACTTGGATTGGCACAATCGGAGAAGGACCTATCAGCTGGTCAGGAAACTTGGTGGAGGTATCCGGACGCTTAGACCCAGTTTGCTGGACCCTGGCCTTTTTCTTGGCCCGTGCAGGTTTTGGGCGTGCATTGCTTCCCCATGACGTAGACCCGGATGCTAAGGGAGTGACTCTTTCCATTCTGGCAGGCTCAGCAGTAGGCTTAACTTTGGGCCCTCTTGCCCTCTTAGCTTTAAATTGATTCTTGGAGCGAGATTCAACTTCTGGGCACCTAGATTGCTCCTTTACTGGTGCCCTCTGGCGTTTCCGCTGGCGGAGTTAGATAACAGTCCCTCTAGGGCTTTCAGCAGCCACTCAACTTTGTCCTTCTCAGGCTTCCGGCCTTTACACTGCGCACGGAAATGGCCCATTTCTCCACAACCGAAACATCTCTTCCTCGAAAGTGGAGACACGGTTGCTTGTTGAGGTTCTAATAAGAGATTTGAACCAGACGCCACGGCAACTTCAGTCGTCTGCATACCTGTTAGGAACTTTTGCATTTCCCCCTGCATCTCGGTCACCTTCATCAACACCCTGCACAGTTCAGCGTGCGCTTTCTGCAGTTCAGTTTGAGCTTCCTGTACCTTCTTTACAGTCTTGAACAACTCGCTTCGTTCAGAAGAGTTCGATTCTTTCGCAGCCTTTTCGACGAATTTAAAACCGACTAACTGCTCCTGTTCATCCAGATCAGATCCATAGGTGTCTAACGAGTCATTTTCAGGCTGCAGACCGTCGTTATATCTTGCAGGTTGTGCATAAGCCCTTTCTCCCCGCCTGAAAGATTTCTCTCCAGCAGAGCCTCCTCCTCTCGTACCACTCGGATCAGTTCCAGGTACTTCAACTCTTGATTAACTGCTCTGCTTCTCAGCTGCATCATCACCGGATCTAACGGTTGAGAGAGCCCCTCAGGATCTGCTTTATTCGTATCTTGTCTACGTCAGCCGGTTTGGCCCCTTTCTTGAGGAGTATTTGGTGCAGAATCTTATCCAAGCGCCCCATGTAATCAATCATTCTCTCACCTCTCTTCTGATAGGTGTGTTCGTACTGATATACTAGTTCCGCTGCCTTTTCTTTTCGCCCAAACACTTCTTCAAGAACGTTCAGATAATCCAAAGCAGTACAATCTTTCCTACTCAGTTTTAGGTTTCTCACGCTTCTGACGCAGGTCCCTTTAAACTCTCGGTGATCCTTTGCTTTTTCTGGGCCTCAGGGACGTCCCACTCATCCAGTGCCTGCATCGCCTGTTCCACCCATTCCTCAAAGGTTTCTTCTCCCGCCGGAGTTGGTACATTTCCTGTAAAGTTCCTTAACCGTCGATAACCGAAATTAGTGTGAGGAGGGCTTGTTTTCTGACATTTAGCCAGCAAATCTCCAATAGCCACGATAAATTCAGGCCCGATCATGGCCAACGGACTGGGCGCGGGAACACTTTCGGCTTCGCCACGTGGCGCACTTGGCTGAATCAGTTGGACTTCCACCTCATCGGTCAGCTTCACGCTCGCGCCCCGAAAACATGCTGGAATACCTTTTCTCCATTCGAGAAGAACATGCGTGTGAGAGGTATCTGGGTTTTTCTTAATGTCCAGGATTAACCCCCGATGATCTGGTGCTAGCGTGGCCACGGCCTGGCGAATCTGATCTTCGGCCCAAGTGTCTGCGGGAATATCCATGACTATGCAACATGCTAACTGACTACTATGCTCCCCACACCATTCGGCAAGCAGTGTCTGGATCCATATTTAACCCTTTAGATGCGGTTTTTCCAGAGACTGAATCCGGCCCGGACGAGCCCCCACGTGTAGCGCTCACTCCCGGAGGAGCCGCTGAAAATGAACCACGGGTCAGTCTCCCCGCACTAGGGAATAAATATACTCCAACACGCTGGACAGTTTTACAATTTAAAAGATTTACTAAAAGGTTTGCAGCTCTTAAGACACGGTATATGCAGGAAAATTTACAGTACTTTCGTAACACGATAAACGCGTAGCGGTAAAAGAAACGAAAACACGAGGACTTCGTATTTTCGGAAAAAAACCCCGACCGAGCAGAAAATTAAAAGATACGAAATTCGAGGAAAAACCGCGTAGCGGGACACAATAAAATACACAGTTCTCGTATCACGGTGAACGCGCAGCGGGAACAAAAAAAGGAAAAATGTTCGGAATGTAACTTTAACTTTGCCCCCTTGTCCCGGTTCAGAAAAGGAAAATGAGTCCTGCACAGGTTAAGTCCCAGAACATGAGGTGATATGTGTTTGTGTGTGTAGGGTACCCGGGTACTTCTCAACTGGCCAGTGAGTTTCTTACTTAGCGATGTCTTCGACTAGTCAGTTGGGGCCCTGTGGGTTTTAGAAGGAAACAGCAGCGTACGCTCTTATTTAAACACGGCCTTGGGGCCTCTCACCCATCCAGCGCAAGCTTGAGATTCGGCTGGCCCAGGACGCCTCTCCGCTCGATGTTGCCGGGGGATGCCGACCACCGGATCTGTTGTCTGGCCCTCTGTCTGTCAGCCGCGACTCATCCAGCTTACCGCCTGCTCCCCGCTTCGATCGACCGCGGTACTCCTCACTCCTGGGGTCTTCTCTCCTTCAGCTGCACTTGAATAGCATAGAGGGTGAGGTCTGTGTCCCGCAAGCTGAGTGAGTCAATCCTGAAGGCCCGATCCACTCTGTCTGCGCTCCGGCCTATCTTTGGTCTCTCTCTTTACGTTGTGCATCCACTCTCCTTGACTCCCTGGCGCGCTCTGCCTGTTCTCCACGAGGTGCAGGATGTACAGCTCTCCACAAACCCACCCACTTCCTGTTTCTTCGCAAAGCATGCATGGACATGTAGTTCAAGTGTCCAGGGTCTTTAATCGTGATAGTCTCCATCTTGTGGCCAAAAATGGGTACTGCCACAGTAAACTTTAACACATCGCTACAAGATATTGCATAAAAAACGGGAATATTTTTAACATTGAAACCTATGGGGTTCGCCTGAATAAACCTGCTGATTGAAACCACCGAACATCAGGGCGTTTCACTGCCATGTCTCTGAGTCTCAGTACCACATGACTGGCTAAACCACGTGAAACGCACGCGCGCAGCTGCCCGCCCTTTCGTTAACACAGACTCTATTCTGGACTGAACACCCACCGGGAAGGGAATCAAAGCTACAGTGCACCCTCTGACAGTGGCACCCCACTGCTGACAAGATGGCTCCACAGCATAATTGCTGTGTGCTCATATACACTCGGTTTGCTGGGAGTTTTATTGCAGTGAATTCTGATGCACTCATACACACCGCACATTGCATTGCTGGGAGTTTTATTGCTGTGGATTCAGTGATACACACTGCATATTACTGTGAGTTTTATTGCCCTGGAGCTCTGGGATACGCTCATACACACTGCACATTACTTTGAGTTTTATTCCTGTGCAGTTCTGTGATATGCTCATACACAGTGCCCATTTCTGTGGGTTTTATTGCTGTGCAGCTCTCTGATACGCTCATATGCAGTGCATGTTTCTGTAGATTTTATTGTTCAACCAATTAGAGCGGCTGTGATCCAGTATACTTGACATGCGTGGCATGTTCTTTGTAAAAATGCTTGAATTTAAACATTTCATAATTTTCTTTATCTCAATAGATACATTTGAAATGGTATACAAAATATACAAGTAGGCACTTGGTATCCACTTTTAATATAAAGAGAGGAAAAGGTGGAGCTCTAAGAGGAAAAGGTGGAGCTCTAAGAGGAAGGGTGGGGATTAACCAGGAAGAGGTGTGCCCTTGACAGGAAGGGGTGCGTCAAATTTAAATTAGGGGGTGCATGAGTTTAGTCAGGCCTAGGGCAGCACAAAACCTAAATGCACCACTGTACAATGCAAGATATTAAACACAAATGTACAGATTAACAGAAAATAAATATGTAGGAAATAGTCACTATGTTACATGTTTACAGGTGCATTCTGTATATAGTCATTTATGTTACATGTTTACAGGTGCATTCTGTATTGAGGTATGTTAATTGGGAGCTCTTGAGTGACTTTAGACTGGGGAAGATTTGATGGCGTCTGGGAGGTTATTCCATATTTGCGGAGCTCTGTAGGAAAATGAGGATCGAGTCACTTTCTTTTTGTATTGTGGTATTGCAAGTAAGGTGCTGGTTCTGGATCAGAGGTTATAGGATGAGGGAGCTGCTGGGGGAAGCAGTCTATTCTATTCAGGTAGGGTGGCAGCTTCCCAGGAAAGCTCTTAAACACCAGGTTGGAAAGGTCAAGGAAGGGTATGTTTAGACTCCAGCGATGGCCAGTTTAGCTCTTTTAAGATGTCACAATGGTGGGTCATGTAGTTACACTGTAATGCAAAGCGGCAGAATGAGTTATACAATGTAGTAAGTTTATGAAGGTGTGTTTGCGGGGCGGCTCCATACACTACATCTCCATATTCAATAGCCGGCATAAGCATTCGTTGTACAATCTGCTTTCTTACCGCGGGGCTCAGGCAGGATTTGTTTCTGTACAGGGCACCTAGTTTGGGGTAGAGTCTAGATGAGGGGGTCAAAGGATAGATTTGGGTCTTACCACATACCTAGATATTTGAGAGCAGTGACTTTTCAGAGTGCCATTTGATTTTGTCCTGACACATAGATGGGGGTTGCAATGCTGTTCCAAAGTTTGTCAGTATTTAAAAAAAGTTTGCGTTTGATCCACTTTTCTACCTCTGTGAATTGTTCTTGCAGCACGGCCTCCAGCTGTGAGAGATTTGGTTTGATGGTATAGATTACAGTGTCGTCTGCGTACATGTGTACAGTTGAGGCTTTGCAGACGTTGGGCAGATCATTTATGAATATTGTAAATAGCAGGGGCCGAGTATTGAGCCTTGGGGTACACCGCACGTGACTGGGAGGGAGGAGCTGCCAGAAATGGACACATATTGCCATCGGTCGGATACACATGGTTGAAACCAGGTTAGCATGCGATCACCAATACCAGAGTTTTTAAGTTTTTTTTAACAAGATGCCATGGTCTACTGTGTGAAAGGTTTTGGCAAAATCAAGGAAGATGGCTCCAGTTAGGTTTCATTTGACGAACTGCCTGCTCTCTGGATAGCCGAATGGCCAAGAAAGACAACCGAACGGTTACCTTTCAGCAGCCATTCGGCTCTCTTTGAATAACCCTGATAGACTAAGAACACACAGTTTATGCCGAAATAAATCATCATTTAACCGTTTCATTACAGTGGCCTATCAACAAGTTGCCGCCTAGTGGTCACTGATCGTAACGACACGTCAAGTGCCACGGATTTTAATAGTATTGCAAATTTAGATACTTGTGCATTGGTTTTTCTCAAAAAAAATAGTTTCCTGCTTTTTTTTTTTCCAGTGCAGTTTGGCACCAAACTCATGGCAAAGAAAGAGAGGAGCAAAAATACATTTGTGTTAATATTAGGGTCAGTATTGGACCTGGTATTTGTTCTTGCGTTAGGGTTACTGATATATGTAGGGTTAACCCTAACCAACAGATGCTGCTTCAGATTTCTAAGTGAATCTATTGCATGAAAATGGAGCAAACCTGATACAACTGTAGTGAACATTATTATGACAGAAGTCATTTTGGACTTGGGTGCATGGACATGGAGGCATATTTGTAGGGTGTGGGACTCATAATCAATATGACCCCATTGTCCTCGTGTGCAGAATGTTGGTATAATCTGTGATTATGCAAGAATGCTATTGTCTATCTGTTATCTGTTGAAAGGATTAACATCCCAGTTTACCCTGTCAAGAATGTGTTTATCTGTTTCTATTTGAATAAATTGTAAATCTGCTGTCTGTAATCTGTTATCCCGATTCCCATTGTCTTGACTCGTTTAGGAATGTTACATAATGTTTAACTTCACTGTCTGCACGTAATCTAATTAAAATCCACATTCCAAGAAGCAAATGTTTGTCCAACTATCTGTTTCAGTCTGATTAGGTCCCCCAGGAGTTTTTAGGGGAAGTTTTGTGCATGTAAATGACCCAATGTGCTATGGGTGTATCCCTGATTAAACCGGTTCTATTCTGACCCTACATGCAGTCACGACTCATGGTCTGGGTAACAACTATATTATGTTCGCTGTTCCAGAGCAAAGCTTCAGATCTACAGCCATGGCTTATTTCTGGGGGACACTAGCCAGGCTCTCTAAGGACTGGGAAAAAGGCATGAGAGTCATGAGGAAAACACGGGGGTCCAGCAAGGAAGCGGCCTTGGCAGATGTGACCCTGTCGGGGTACTGAGATCTGTTACAATTATGTACAAAAAAATGGAGCAGAATGTATTGATTGGTTTAGCCTAACTCTAAAAGTAACTCTAAAGCTAAAACTTGTGTTGTTTTGTACCATACTCGAGTCAGAAAAATGAAGCGAGGTTGGTATTAACTTGCACAAAAAAAATAAGAAGAAATGTACCTCCTCTGATGTTGAGCACTTCCCATCACAGCAAGAGCTGCAAGTGGCCGACATCTTCCGCTAGGCACGTGTCGATGCGGCTCTGCATGTTGTTTCCATAGTGTCTCAATAAGGTGCTTAAGGGAAGCAAAACCTGTTTCTGTTTCTTATCTTCCAAGATCAGGGGGAGTAAACGTTTCTGCTGTTGTTAATTTTTAAGGGCAGGTGCAGGGGTTATGATCAGGTTACAGAGGGATTGTAGACAAAAAACTGAAGCCCTAATTCCATTAATAATATATAAATTTTAATTGTATACTAAACATTTTTCAAAGATTTAAAGAGAATTATGGTAAAATTGTGCAAAATAGTGAGACACTGTCTAGGGCCCAGAACTTTTCATCCCATTATTTCTATGATTTACAATTGTGTAAATTTTACATTATTTTATCTTAGCAGTGTATCGTCCTTAGAGATTTTAATTAAGGGCTCGATTTAATTTGGCCTGAAAGCTGGACCACTTTTGGTTGATTTTTCAGCCATTTTTCTGTTCGGGAAATTCAAATGAGCGTTTATCAGCATTTCAATTCCTGATAAAGTATTGTATAAAATATCAGCTTAAGATTTGATTGGAGTTTATTGGGATGCCAATTTCCAAAAAAAATACACTAAAAATACACTAAAGGTGTTGACAAATGGCTCTTTGGATGCTTGTAGCGCCGTTTAATGTATTGTTCTGGCTCTTTCTCTACAGAGATTGTGAGTTGTTTGTAAATGATACCCTACATGTGTGCGTTGTAATATGAAGTAGGGATAGACCGATACCATTTTTCCAGTACCGATACGATTATCTGTCACCTTCAGGCCGATAACCGATATCAGGTGCCGATATTCTTTATTGAAATTTTTGAATAAATCACAATTTCTAAACAAATCTGGCATCAAAATTATAAACATTAACACCGAGAAAAATAAAGTGCTCGCAAAACAACTTAAATAGCTTTACAGAACACAGAAAAATGGAAAAAAACCTATAAGCAAAAATATTAAACGTCACTACTTGAAAGCTAAACAATATTTTGGGCTAAAGAATCTCAGCTCTCGGTGTGACCGGTAACTAATAGTAATGTGCGGTGTGTATGAATGTATCCCAGAGCTCCACAGCCATAATAAAAAAAAAAAAAAAATCACAGCTCTGTGATACAGTAATGTGCGGTTTATGTGATCGTGAGTTGTATTGCTGTGCGGCTCTTTGATACAGTAATGTGCGGTTTATGTGATCGTGAGTTGTATTGCTGTGCTGCTTTTGATACAGTAATGTGCGGTGTGTATGAGTGTATCAAAGAGCAGCACAGCAATACAACTCATGCTCATATACACCGCACATTACTGTGTGTTTTCTTGCTTTGCAGCTCTGTGATATACAGTAATGTGCAGTGTGTATGAGTGTAACAAAGCTGCACAGCAATAAACTCACAGTAATGTGCAGTGTGCATGAGCGTATCAGAGCTCCACAGTGCAGCATTATTGTTCACTTTTTAATTGAAAAGTGATCAATAATGCTGCATTAGAAGAAAAACAAATTAGAAAATTTTATTTACTTTATATTAGAAAAACCCTGGTCAAGTTTGGTATCATTGAGAAGGCAATGCTCTGTCCTTTGCAAAGATACCTCATACGACTCTCTAGCCTCTATGGTTCCAGAGATACGGGGGGATCAAAGGATCCCCATATCCCCCCCCCATAGAGAATTCCTGGCCAGGAGGAGGAGTCCTGTTTCTGACGTCATCACAGCCACGCGTAATAATGTCAGTGGGCGTGGCTAGGTCCTCCAGGCAGCTGACATCATCCAAGATATCAGCCCCCTGCGGGAGAAGTCCGCGATCAGCGTCAGAGGGGCACTGAGCCACGGAGCCTCACAGAAGGGTTGTAGACATCCTCTGCAACTCTGTGGAGGTGTGTCTGCCCTGCCAGTATGTGCCGGTACTGAGTACCACTACGTACGGGCAGCAAAAAATCACTGGTTATTGGTGTATCGGCAAAGGAACATGCTATAGCCTTAAAAATCCACAATATCAGTGCTACTGATTAGTTGACTCCTCCTATGTAGTCCCGCAGACACATATCTTACTGTAAATCCCGAAAATGTGTCTTAGTTTAAAATCCAATGAAGACAGATTGTTGCATTTTCAATTCCCATGATTCTCAGGAGGAGCTACGCAATGCTAGCAGCCAGCCCAAAAATTTACACAAGAATTAAACAGTTTGTGTCACTAGTGCTTAAATTCCATCAAAGGCTACAAAATGAGATTTTTAGTTTGCTTGCATGGACACTATCAGGCAGAGGCGGCTCTAGAGATACTGAGGCCCTAGGCAAAGCTCAATTATGAGGCCCTATTATTGTGCAAAAAGGAAAAAAATAGCCCAAAATGAATACTATTGATGAAGGTTGAGACAGCTCTCCTGGCAGCTTGGTTTATGTTAATGCAGGAGGGTATTTGTGTGTCATATCATTAATCACATGTACATACTGAGGCCCCTGTTTGAGGGAGGCCTTAGGCGGCCGCCTATTTGGCCTAATTATTGAGCCGCCTCTGCTATCAGGCATATTCACTAAAGGTGAAACTCAGGAGAACTGCAGGAGAAGTGAAAATTCTAGGTCAAAATAGCCAAACCAGAAAAATTCTCTCAGTTATCTCACTTTCCAAATCAGCTATTTTGATCTAGATAGTTCTCTTCTCCTGCCAATTCTCCTGAGTTTCACCTTTTAGTGAATAGACCTGTATACGTGTAATCTCACTCTCTGCGAGGAAACAAATCTCTTGAGGTGAGAAAAAATATTAAAAACAATAATTGTTGAAAAAAAAGCAACAACAAAAGTGCAGCACGTGACAAAATATAACTGAAAAAATGTAAAAGAAATGTCAAATAAGGAGAGTAACTGTCAAATATATTCCATTAAGGAAAGCCAGTGACTTATTTCTGTGTCTAAAATGGGCAACTAGATGCTAGATGTCTATGATGCTACAAGTATATATTAATATTATTAATACATTTTATATTAATCAGAAATAAGACAAACTGTATATTCGAGACATGTGCAATTTTACTGTAAATCTCATAAATGTGAGTCAAAATTTAGATCTTTAATTAGGATCCACGTTTACAGTAAAAACGCCTAACCTCTACACTGTAACTTTAATTCTCGCAAGTCCGTACTTTAATGTTTCCACTATTAGTCATTACTTGCAAGTCTGTAAACTAATAATCTGCATTAATAGCGCGCAAGTCTGTACATTGATATTTTAGTTATATTTGTGACCCACAACTTCCTACTCTTAATATTTCTTTATTGTATTTAAAACCCGCAAGTCCATACTGCAATATTTCTGCTCTTACAGTAAAATAGCCCAAGTCTGGGATTTACAGTAACACTCGCTTTTATAGGATTTACAGTAACTCTCGCATCTATAGGATTTACAGTAACTCTCGCTTTTATAGGATTTACAGTAAAAATGCAAATGTCCAGAAGCTGCAGAAAGACGCACGTTTTTGGAGTTTCCAGTAAGACGCGCCTCTGTGGGACTTTATATTACAACGTGCATGTCCGGGAATTACAGGAGGACAGTAAAACACAAAGCAAACGTTCACATGTATTACAGTGTGTGTTTTGGGCTTTTTAACAGACCAATAATATTTAGTAAACAGATACATGTTTTGGAAATCGGCTCAGGACAATTTTTTTTTAAATCAACTGATGTTTCAAAAGAAATATCGTCTTCAAGCAACCAGTTTATATTTTTATAAAATGGCTGATAGAATTAAATCAAGCCCTAAGGCCCATATCAGACGAACGCAGTGATCACGTCTGTGTCGCCGCACAGTTTAACGCCCGTCGTAGCTTACAGGGTTATTCAAAGAGAATCGAAAAGTCACCGCACGTTTGGTGACTTTTCGTTCTCTTCAATTCGGTTCGTTTTGCCGATCCCATTTCGGCGACCGTGCGGTGTATTCAGCAAGCACCACAGGGTCCCCGAATTGCAGGGAAAGGCCGCTGCAAACCCAAAGAAAACTAACTGCAAAACCCGGCGAATACACGCCGAAACCCGCAAAAATATCTGTATTAACCTGCCGAAAACCACGGAAAAACCCTGAGCAGGAGCCGATCACACGCCGATTAGCCGCCGGAAAAAGCCGACACCGCAAACGAGTGAAGTGAATAAATTAAAAAAAACAGTTTGCTTGAATAGTGAAATGCTGATTGCAAAGAAACTACTGAGCGAAAATGTCTGAAATTTACATATGATCCAATGAATGAGAATAAAAAGGGCTGATACAGAAAAAATAAGTAAACTTAAAAAAATCTGACTTTTTTAAGAAAAAAAATCCAAAAAAAATGCTTAAAAGATCCTAAAAAAATCTGTAAATAAAGTGACTTTTTACTGCAGAATTTTATAATGAACGGTTTATTGGATATTGAATTAAAACCGGAATATTTTTAACATTGAAGCCTATGGGATTCTCCAGAATAAATCTGCTGCAAGAAACCACCGAATGGCAGGACATTTCGGCAACGTTTCTCTGCTGGTTTGTGTTCTCTGAATAGCCGAAGCAGTGCTTTTTCATGGGGATTCACTGCTCACGAACAGGCACCGTTTGTGCAGGTAATTCACCAGGATTTGGCGAATTGCCTGCTCTCTGGATAGCCGAATGGCCAAGAAAGGTAACTGAACGCTGATTTTCAACGTTCGGTTACCTTTCTCAAGCAATTCGGATCTCATTGAATTTCCCTGTTAGAATCATAATCAATAGAGACCAAACACACTAAGTGCGTCCGCACCGAGCTGCGCACACACAACGCACGTGGCAAACGGATGCAAGTTAGGCAAGAAAGTAAAACCACTAGACGGACGCACAGAGTGCGCCACGTCCACGTAGTGTTCTGTGTGAGTGATGAGGAGATGTCAGACGCAGCACATCCGCGACGTCCAGCACCTTTACGCACACAATGGCTTTTCATATCATGTATCTATTTTTATCATTTTTCATATTAATTTTATTTCCCATAATTCCCTTTTTTTTCTACGTCCGTCAAATAAAACAGATCATGTGGTGTCTACAGTATCTTCCGTCAGTACGTCTGTCCGTTATGCACGCACGCAGAGTGCGCTCAGACTGCGTTCGTCTGACATTAGCCTAAGTTGGAAAATCGTTCCGTTTATCCTATATGTGATAAGTAAGCATTCCATGTTTCAAATAAATGTTATGCTACGATCTTTTAATTTACAGCGTTAAGTAGTGAAGTGGTTAATTGTATGAAGAATTAGGCCAAAAAGAGCTAAAAATGGTGATTTTCTGTTTACTTTTTGTATTTTTACCTGTGTGTCACATACACTGTATTCCCATTCCTTGATTTCTGTTTCAGGTCCGTCTGTCTGATATCTGTCTGTCTAAAAAAAAATGTTTATATAGAGAACCTTAAGTGCAAAATAGTTCAACGCGGCTACGTTGGACGCCTACGCCAACCCACCAATCTTGCACAATAAAGCAAGACATATCGGGCACTCCATTATAGTCAATAAAGAGCTGTTCTATTTGCAATGTAACGTTTCCTT
Source organism: Leptobrachium leishanense (assembly GCA_009667805.1). Taxonomy (NCBI): domain Eukaryota; kingdom Metazoa; phylum Chordata; class Amphibia; order Anura; family Megophryidae; genus Leptobrachium; species Leptobrachium leishanense. The sequence goes on from RXON01005057.1 coordinate 25,984, forward strand.
GGAATATGACTCCTGTGATTGAGACCAAACACTGCATTCCCATTTAAACAGCACTTTGCTTTGACTACAGTGGAGAGTCCAGATTCTCTCTGTATTATGTGTCTGTCTGGGTCTGTCTCTTTCTAACATGTGTCTGTCTCAGGTCACTCTCTCCAGTATTGTCACACCGCGGTCTCGTCTCCTGGACACACGCTGTTGCAGTACACGTCAGTGGGTTATGTGGACGGGATACAGATTACACATTATAGCAGTGACACCGGCCGCTTTGTTCCTGTGGCTCCGTGGATGAAGAAAGTGGATCCTGATTACTGGGAGGAAGAGACATAGACTGGGAGAAATGCAGAGTCTGTGAACAAACAAAATGTGAAGATATCAATGTATCGCTTTAACCAGACACAAGGTGAGACACAGCACAATGTATGACACACTGACACAGTATAGACATACACACACAGCACATTGCATGACACACTGACACAGTATAGACATACACACACACAGCACATTGCATGACACACTGACACAGTATAGACACACACACACAGCACATTGCATGACACACTGACACAGTATAGACACACACACACAGCAATGTGTTACTGTAACATACAGAGAATTACAATATACAGTCACTCAGACGGTTTCAATGGGATTGTTATAAGATTTTATCTGCAGCAAAGCAACGGAAATTGAATGTTTACCTTATTACCTAATCTCATGACATTTTGTGATATTAGTAAATTCTTAAAGTGTATTTTTTCCCTTTGTGGAAGAAGCGTCATTAAACAGTGTGTAGTTATAGGGGAAAATGCGTTTTGTATTGTTTGTAAACAGCGGCATATAGGGAGAGATCTGTGACAAATCCAGGGTAAAACTAAATACATATTAATTGTTTCCCAAAGTCATTTCTTTTCATTATCATCAGAAAGAGAAAAGGGAAAACTCACTGACCCAGGAAAAGAAGCTGAAATATGCAAATAAATGCTACAGATATAATAACCAGCAGATAAGCAGGTCTTGTTTCATGTGTCAGATCTATTATTCCAGAGGTCAGAGGTCAGGGAGCACAGATTGAGATGTGGAGGGTCTGACATTATATGGAGACTCATCCTCTGCCCTGACCTAACATTATATGGAGACTCATCCCCTGCCCTCACCTGACATTATATGGAGACTCATCCTCTGCCCTGACCTGACATTATATGGAGACTCATCCTCTGACCTGACATTATATGGAGACTCATCCTCTGACCTGACATTCTATGGAGACTCATCCCCTGCCCCGACCTGACATTATATGGAGACTCATCCCCTGCCCTGACCTGACATTATATGGAGACTCATCCTCTGCCCCGACCTGACATTATACGGAAACGCATCCCCTGCCCTGACCTGACATTATACGGAGACTCATCCTCTGCCCTGATCTGACATTATATGGAGACTCATCCTCTGCCCTGACCTGACATTATATGGAGACTCATCCCCTGCCCCGACCTGACATTATATGGAAACGCATCCCCTGCCCTGACCTGACATTATATGGAGACTCATCCTCTGCCCTGACATTATATGGAGACTCATCCCCTGCCCTGACCTGACATTATATGGAGACTCATCCTCTGCCCTGCCCTGACATTATATGGAGACTCATCCCCTGACCTGACCTGACATTATATGGAGACTCATCCCTACCCTGACCTGACATTATATGGAGACTCATCCCCTGCCCTGACATTATATGGAGACTCATCCCCTGCCCTGACCTGACATTATATGGAGACTCATCCCCTGCCCTGACCTGACATTATATAGATTCATCCCCTGCCCTGACCTGACGTTATATGGAAACGCATCCTCTGCCCTTTCCTGACATTATGTGGAGACTCATCCTCTGCTCTGACCTGACATTATATGGAGATTCATCCTCTGCCCTGACCTGACATTATATGGAGACTCATCCTCTGCCCTGACCTGACATTATATGGAGACTCATCCTCTGCCCTGCCCTGACATTATATGGAGACTCATCCCCCGACCTGACCTGACATTATATGGAAACGCATCCCCTGCCCTGACATTATATGGAGACTCATCCCCTGCCCTGACCTGACATTATATGGAGACTCATCCCCTGCCCTGACATTATATGGAGACTCATCCCCTGCCCTGACCTGACATTATATGGAGACTCATCCCCTGCCCTGACCTGACATTATATGGAGACTCATCCCCTGACCTGACATTATATGGAGATTCATCCTCTGCCCTGACCTGACATTATATGGAGACTCATCCTCTGCCCTGACCTGACATTATATGGAGACTCATCCTCTGCCCTGTCCTGACATTATATGGAGACTCATCCCCTACCCTGACCTGACATTATATGGAGACTCATCCCCTGCCCTGACATTATATGGAGACTCATCCCCTGCCCTGACCTGACATTATATGGAGACTCATCCCCTGACCTGACCTGACATTATATGGAGACTCATCCTCTGCCCTGTCCTGACATTATATGGAGACTCATCCCCTACCCTGACCTGACATTATATGGAGACTCATCCCCTGACCTGACATTATATGGAGACTCATCCTCTGCCCTGACATTATATGGAGACTCATCCTCTGCTCTGACCTGACATTATATGGAGACTCATCCTCTGCCCCGACCTGACATTATACGGAAACGCATCCCCTGCCCTGACCTGACATTATATGGAGACTCATCCTCTGCCCTGACATTATATGGAGACTCATCCTCTGCTCTGACCTGACATTATATGGAGACTCATCCTCTGCCCTGACCTGACATTATATAGATTCATCCCCTGCCCTGACCTGACGTTATATGGAAACGCATCCTCTGCCCTTTCCTGACATTATGTGGAGACTCATCCTCTGCTCTGACCTGACATTATATGGAGATTCATCCTCTGCCCTGACCTGACATTATATGGAGACTCATCCTCTGCCCTGACCTGACATTATATGGAGACTCATCCTCTGCCCTGACCTGACATTATATGGAGATTCATCCTCTGCCCTGACCTGACATTATATGGAGACTCATCCTCTGCCCTGACCTGACATTATATGGAGACTCATCCTCTGCTCTGACCTGACATTATATGGAGATTCATCCTCTGCCCTGACCTGACATTATATGGAGACTCATCCCCTACCCTGACCTGACATTATATGGAGACTCATCCCCTGCCCTGACATTATATGGAGACTCATCCCCCGACCTGACCTGACATTATATGGAAACGCATCCCCTGCCCTGACCTGACATTATATGGAGACTCATCCCCTGCCCTGACCTGACATTATATGGAGACTCATCCCCTGCCCTGACATTATATGGAGACTCATCCCCTGCCCTGACCTGACATTATATGGAGACTCATCCCCTGCCCTGACCTGACATTATATGGAGACTCATCCTCTGCCCTGTCCTGACATTATATGGAGACTCATCCCCTACCCTGACCTGACATTATATGGAGACTCATCCCCTGACCTGACATTATATGGAGATTCATCCTCTGCCCTGACCTGACATTATATGGAGACTCATCCTCTGCCCTGACCTGACATTATATGGAGACTCATCCTCTGCCCTGTCCTGACATTATATGGAGACTCATCCTCTGCTCTGACCTGACATTATATGGAGATTCATCCTCTGCCCTGACCTGACATTATATGGAGACTCATCCTCTGCCCTGACCTGACATTATATGGAGACTCATCCTCTGCCCTGACTGACATTATATGGAGACTCATCCTCTGCTCTGACCTGACATTATATGGAGATTCATCCTCTGCCCTGACCTGACATTATATGGAGACTCATCCCTACCCTGACCTGACATTTATATGGAGACTCATCCCCTGCCCTGACATTATATGGAGACTCATCCCCCGACCTGACCTTGAATATTATGAAACGCATCCCCTGCCCTGACCTGACATTATATGGAGACTCATCCCCTGCCCTGACCTGACATTATATGGAGACTCATCCCCTGACCTGACATTATATGGAGATTCATCCTCTGCCCTGACCTGACATTATATGGAGACTCATCCTCTGCCCTGACCTGACATTATATGGAGACTCATCCTCTGCCCTGTCCTGACATTATATGGAGACTCATCCCCTACCTGACCTGACATTATATGGAGACTCATCCCCTGCCCTGACATTATATGGAGACTCATCCCCTGCCCTGACCTGACATTATATGGAGACTCATCCCCTGACCTGACCTGACATTATATGGAGACTCATCCTCTGCCCTGTCCTGACATTATATGGAGACTCATCCCCTACCCTGACCTGACATTATATGGAGACTCATCCCCTGACCTGACATTATATGGAGACTCATCCTCTGCCCTGACATTATATGGAGACTCATCCTCTTGCTGACCTGACATTATATGGAGACTCATCCTCTGCCCCGACCTGACATTATACGGAAACGCATCCCCTGCCCTGACCTGACATTATATGGAGACTCATCCTCTGCCCTGACATTATATGGAGACTCATCCTCTGCTTGACCTGACATTATATGGAGACTCATCCCCTGCCCTGACCTGACATTATATAGATTCATCCCCTGCCCTGACCTGACGTTATATGGAAACGCATCCTCTGCCCTTTCCTGACATTATGTGGAACCTCATCCTCTGCTCTGACCTGACATTATATGGAGATTCATCCTCTGCCCTGACCTGACATTATATGGAGACTCATCCTCTGCCCTGACTGACATTATATGGAGACTCATCCTCTGCCTGACCTGACTTATATGGAGATTCATCCTCTGCCCTGACCTGACATTATATGGAGACTCATCCTCTGCCCTGACCTGACATTATATGGAGACTCATCCTCTGCTCTGACCTGACATTATATGGAGATTCATCCTCTGCCCTGACCTGACATTATATGGAGACTCATCCCTAACCCTGACCTGACATTATATGGAGACTCATCCCCTGCCCTGACATTATATGGAGACTCATCCCCTGACCTGACATTATATGGAAACGCATCCCCTGCCCTGACCTGACATTATATGGAGACTCATCCCCTGCCCTGACCTGACATTATATGGAGACTCATCCCCTGCCCTGACATTATATGGAGACTCATCCCCTGCCCTGACCTGACATTATATGGAGACTCATCCCCTGCCCTGACCTGACATTATATGGAGACTCATCCTCTGCCCTGTCCTGACATTATATGGAGACTCATCCCCTACCCTGACCTGACATTATATGGAGACTCATCCCCTGACCTGACATTATATGGAGATTCATCCTCTGCCCTGACCTGACATTATATGGAGACTCATCCTCTGCCCTGACCTGACATTATATGGAGACTCATCCTCTGCCCTGTCCTGACATTATATGGAGACTCATCCCCTGCCCTGACATTATATGGAGACTCATCCCCTGCCCTGACCTGACATTATATGGAGACTCATCCCCTGCCCTGACATTATATGGAGACTCATCCTCTGCCCTGACCTGACATTATATGGAGACTCATCCCCTGCCCTGACCTGACATTATATGGAGACTCATCCCCTGACCTGACCTGACATTATATGGAGACTCATCCTCTGCCCTGTCCTGACATTATATGGAGACTCATCCTCTGCCCTGACATTATATGGAGACTCATCCTCTGCTCTGACCTGACATTATATGGAGACTCATCCCCTGCCCTGACATTATATGGAGACTCATCCCCTGCCCTGACATTATATGGAGACTCATCCCCTGACCTGACATGTGATTCACACAAACTGATTAACTAATTGTGCATAATGAACAGCGCCCGAATGATCAGACCAGGCGAGAACAGAACCAGAGTCCATGGAGTCTCATTAGATTATATCACACGGTGTAAGGTCTCTCACATTATACTAATAGTCAGCACTGTGTGATCCGGGCCCTGTGTCAGCACTGTGTGATCCGGGGCCCTGTGTCAGCACTGTGTGATCCGGGGGCCTGTGTCAGCATTGTGTGATCCGGGGGCCTGTGTCAGCACTGTGTGATCCGGGGCCCTTTGTCAGCACTGTGTGATCCGGGGCCCTGTGTCAGCACTGTGTGATCCGGGGCCCTGTGTCAGCACTGTGCGATCCGGGGCCCTGTGTCAGCACTGTGTGATCCGGGGCCCTGTGTCAGCGCTGTGTGATCCGGGGCCCTGTGTCAGCACTGTGCGATCCGGGGCCCTGTGTCAGCACTGTGCGATCCGGGGGCCTGTGTCAGCACTGTGTGATCCGGGGCCCTGTGTCAGCACTGTGTGATCCGGGGCCCTGTGTCAGCACTGTGCGATCCGGGGCCCTGTGTCAGCACTGTGCGATCCGGGGGCCTGTGTCAGCACTGTGTGATCCGGGGTCCTGTGTGACCAGCACTGTGTGATCCGGGGCCCTGTGTCAGCACTGTGCGATCCGGGGGCCTGTGTCAGCACTGTGTGATCCGGGGTCCTGTGTCAGCACTGTGTGATCCGGGGCCCTGTGTCAGCACTGTGTGATCCGGGGCCCTGTGTCAGCACTGTGTGATCCGGGGCCCTGTGTCAGCACTGTGTGATCCGGGGTCCTGTGTCAGCACTGTGTGATCCGGGTCCCTGTGTCAGCACTGTGTGATCCGTGTCCTGTATCAGCGCTGTGAGATCCGGGGCCCTGTGTCTGCACAGTCTAATCCTGTACCCTGTGTGACCAGCACCCTGAGTTGGCACAGTGTGATCCGGTGCCATGTGTCAGCAATACATGCTGTGATTCGGTGCCATGATGTGTACAAGGCTGCCATCATAAATCTTGGGGCCCTTTACGGAACCACTGCTCAGGCCCCCCTTCTCTCAGATGGCCATTTCCATAAATTAAAAATAAAACCTTTTGCCTCATTTTCTGTTTACATTATTTATCAGGAAGTGAGATAAATATCTGGTGGATAAAATGTGTTTCATGGTGGGAGAGTGTTTACTCTGTATCTCATGGTGCAGACCATAATAATCGCTCTCTGTGATCAGACGGAGTGCTTTTACCGGCCTCAGCTGCTGCGGCACACCGGGGAATTTCCTGGTATCCCAATAGGGGATTTATTGCTGTGGATTCTGATACACTCATACACACTGCACATTGCATTGCTGGAATGTTATCCGGACCACATCCAGTTTTTATAGTTTCATAAATTGAGTCAATGGTCATAGTTTTATTTTTATAGATAATGAACTGAATAAATGGGAAGAGAAACATATGAGAACATGTGACCATTAATAACCTGGAACATATGACAACATGACTTGACTTAGAATTGAGTTACTGGTGGCCAGAAAGTTAGGGTTAGGGTCAGAGGGTGAGGGGGTGAGGGTTAGGGAGATAGAGGGTTAATGTTAGAGGCAGTGGTGTATTTTGGCCCAGGCCGACAAGGCCTAGGACGGCACTTTCCAGGGGGAGGCGGCCCGCACCGGATGGCCCCACCCCCAAAATTTTTTTTATTTTTTTTTTACTTTTGCAAAGTATTTTACCAGGAAGGATACATTGAGATTTCACAAATTTTCAAGTATGTCCTGGGTAGGCAAGGCCTAGGCTTTCACTTTCCAGGGGGGCAGCAAAAAACCTCACCACTAAATGGATTACTCACACAGCACCGAAATGACGCCAACATTTTGGTGTTCTGTAGTTCCCTGAACTGGCTGAACCACGTGACACGCACGCACGCAGCTGCCCGCCCTTTCGTTAACATGGACTCTCACTCTATTCTGGACTGAACACCCACCGGGAAGGGAATCAAAGCCACGGTGCACCCTCTGGCAGTGGCACCCCATTGCTGGCAAGGAGGCTCCACGCACAGGCACAGCCGTGATCCTAACGTGGCCTGGAGGAACCTCCTGCTGAGTCCGTACACAGTCCCTGCTGACTCTGCACACAGCCCTACCGCGGACGGAGGCCGGTAAATGTAGAATAAATAATTGCTGTGTGCTCATATTCACTCGGTTTGCAGGGAGTCTTATTGCAGTGGATTCTGACACACACCGCACATTGCATTGCTGGAATTTGTATTGCTGTGGATTCTGATACGCTGACACACACAAAACATTGCATTGCTAGGAGTTTTATTGCTGTGGATTCTGTGATACACACTGTATATTACTGTGAGTTTTATTGCCCTGGAGCTCTGGGATACGCTCATACACACTGCACATTATTGTGACTTTTATTGCTGTGCAGTTCTGTGATATGCTCATACAGTGCCCATTTCTGTGGGTTTTATTGCTGTGCAGCTCTGTGATACGCTCATATGCAGTGCACGTTTCTGTGGATTATACTGTTCAACCAATTAGAGCGGCTGTGATCCAGTATACTTTACATGCGTGGCAGTTCTTTGTAAAAATGCTTGAATTTAAATATTTCATAATTTTCTTTATCTCATTAGATACATTTGAAATGGTATACAAAATATACAAGTAGGCACTTGGTATCCACTTTTAAATATAAAGAGAGAAGGCGGAGCTCTAAGAGGAAAAGGTGGAGCTTTTTTCTCCTACAGTCCTGCAGCCAGCTCACATCACACTCTGCCACAGCGCTTGCTTTTGGACACTGCATTTAAAGTCCTGCAGCCAGCTCACATCACACTCTGCCACAGCGCTTGCTTTTGGACACTGCATTTAAAGGTACCAGCGATCAAGATGTCTTCTGCAATTCTACTCCACAATCTCGACTTTAATCCTACTGTTAATATCTTATGCTTTCATCTATCTATTAATATTTTGGCTGTTTGTTTTTTGTTTGTTTTCTTGTTGAATGTATGCTATGTTTTTTTAAACCCATGTTCTCAAATGGCTGCCCCTCCCCCTCATGTCGTAAAATATGCTTTCCCTATACAGACCACATGCCCTGATTATGTGATCTCTTTCTCCTACAGTCCTGCAGCCAGCTCACATCACACTCTGCCACAGCGCTTGCTTTTGGACACTGCTGTACCACCCTCCACCCACCCAGTGCTGGTCTGAAATTTGTAGCTTACTTTGCAGCTGCTTTCACTTTGCAAATCACCCTAATTAACCCAAGGTTCTAGCCCTTCCCATGATATGTTAATCTGTATATTTGTATTTTTGTTTTTAATATCTTGCATTTTATTACTTTGTATTTCTGTAACAACTGTAACCACTCAATGTTCTCGAACCCAGGACATACTTGAAAACGAGAGAAATCTCAATGTATCCTTCCTGGTAAAATCCTTTATAAATAAATAAATAAATAAATAAAGAGGAAGGGTGGGGATTAACCAGGAAGAGGTGTGCCCTTGACAGGAAAGGTGCCTCAAATTTAAATTAGGGGGTGCACGAGTTTAGTCAGGCCTAGGGCAGCACGAAACCTAAATACACCACTGAATGTAAACTCCCAATATAGGGGGAGATGGGAAAGAAAAGGAGCAGATATAGTGCAAAATTGTATGGATGTGCTGCATGATATAAACAAAGAATATCACTTACACATTCCAGAGCCTATTACGTCCAGGCTCTGGGTTGAAGAATCTTGGGCCAAAATAAAGGGTGGCCTCTCCCCTTCTTTGGATGGTCCGGGTTGCCTCAAAAGTACAGTAGCTGTATATATACTTAAATAAGTTGGTCACAATCACCGATTGAGGAGCCTTACGTATTCAGGCTCAACGTTTCAGCGTTGGTACGTCTTGTGGTGAGTAGCTGGACCCCTTTGACTGCTTACAGCTTCCTGGGCAGGTACAGGTGATGGAGAGGTACACTTGAATGACCGGTCTGTTTAGGGCGAGGCAGATGCTCAGGCTACACCATATGTGTGACCAGTGCAATATAATGACAAATAAGCTTCCGGTGTACCTCTCCATCACCTGTCAGATCGGTGAGTGTGACCAGCTTATTTAAGGATATATGCAGTTTCTCAGATCACTACTTTAAAATAATCCAAATATTTTTCAAAAACTAATAACCTATGGATATATTGACATCCTTCAAGTGACACATTTATAAACAGCTTCAGGTGAACTCTGAAACACTATGTTAGTGTATATTTTACATATAAATTGCATTGTATCTGTGGATTCTGTTTACATGAAATTACTCAATTGTGTGATCAAACCTTTACATTCTCTGATTACCTTAAAGGGCCAGTACCGCCACAAAAATGAAATGTCCTTATTGTGTTTAATTATGTTGCTGATATCTTACATGTGATTTGTTATTCACTTGTATGTTTAGTTAAGAAAATATCTTCCTCTATATGTGTCACTGGGCGCATCCATTGTGTGATATTTTCCTCTAGGTGTCACTGGGTGCATCCATTGTGTGATATTTTCCTCTATATGTGTCACTGGCTGCATCCATTGTGTGATATTTTCCTCTATATGTGTCACTGGGCGCATCCATTGTGTGATATTTTCCTCTACATGTGTCACTGGGTGCATCCATTGTGTGATATTTTCCTCTATATGTGTCACTGGGTGCATCCATTGTGTGATATTTTCCACTATATGTGTCACTGGGTGCATCCATTGTGTGATATTTTCCACTATACGTGTCACTGGGTGCATCCATTGTGTGATATTTTCCACTATACGTGTCACTGGGTGCATCCATTGTGTGATATTTTGTGTTGTAACCTGCACCCCCCCCCCACAGTATCTTCCCATCACCTGCTCCTCACTGTGTGGCTTTGGTCATAGAATGGAGTGAATGGGTCAATCACTGAATCACATCATTGTATTATGTGGGATGTATTCAAAGGACATCCCAGTTTCCCCTCATCTTGAGATATATACCGTATTTTTCGCTCCATAAGACGCACTTTTCTCTCCCCAAAAAGTGGGGGGAAAAGTGTGTGCACTTTATGGAGCGAATGCGTCACTGGCTGCATCCATTGTGTGATATTTTCCTCTATATGTGTCACTGGCTGCATCCATTGTGTGATATTTTCCTCTATGTGTCACTGGGTGCATCCATTGTGTGATATTTTTCTCTATATGTGTCACTGGGCGCATCCATTGTGTGATATTTTGTGTTGTAAACTGCCCCCCCCCAGTATCTTCCATCACTTGGTCCTCACTGTGTGGCTTTGGCCATAGAACGGAGTGAATGGGTCAGATCTCCAGACTCATAAGAACTGCATTGTGTGGGATGTATGTAAAGACATTTACCAGGGAGGTAGATTAAATAGTTGTTAGTTCACTATCCAATCTCGTTCTACTGTCATCTCTTATCTCAGGCTGCTCAGGCAACACAATAGACCCCCTGCAGCCTTGTCTAAACATTCCCTACCCCACCCTGTTGCCTCTTCACTACTGTTTGTTCCTATACCACAGCTGTAAAGCGAGACTTGCCATAAAATTTTAGTGATTGTTGCATCATTGTAAAAATCCATAAAATGAAACAGGAGATAAAAAAAAAAACCTAACTTTATTTTTCCTTTTTACCTGCAATTACTTCAAGCAAGAAAAAGCCCAGCAGCAGCATGTGTTTTATAATGTGTTTTTATTTTGCAATTCCTTGAAACAAATTCAAAAAATGCAGCAGCTTGTGTTTTGTAAAGTGTTTTATAATGTGTTTTTTAATGCGCAGGTAATCCAGTTACAGTTTATGTTAAATGGTAGTTGTTTCCCTTTAATGTTTCAGAAGAATAACTTTCTAACATCGAGTCCAGGCCCTGATCTCACTATATCAGGAACACAATCAATTGGATAGAAAGCTTTATGGCCGTATTATACAGAATAATGACATTTTACTGATAATCTCGAAGAAAATCTGTGAGAGCTTCCTGACTGAGCCACAGATTGTAAAACGTGTAAAAGCAGGAATATTCTTACCGTTTAGCCACTGGGACATGTGCCGGCGCACAGAAACACAAACACACATGATTTGTAGCATGGATTTAAGAAGATCTGTCAGCGTTTGTCTTACCTGAAGAATTCCTTTTCCGCCACACAAAGAGAGCGACAGCGAGGACAGCCATAACAATCACACAGCAGATAACAATGGCGACTATCATTCCAGTATTTCCACCGTCTGTTTTGGGATCTGCCGGTAAAGAAGAAGAAATGAAATGTAAGAGAAATGATTCCCCTTTATCCTCATTATAATCTATATTAGAATATTATGATCAATCTATTTTCACAAACTCGTCACGGCACACGCCGCCGGCGCCGCAGGATGGCTAAAACCGGTATTGCTCCTACCTTAACACCTCGGCAGCACCATTCCTGCTATGACCTGCTGTAAGACTAGGTATGGCAGTTGCTCTCTGGGTCTCCTGCAGGCAGCCACAGGTTTCCCAATAACGAGCCTGGTGGATCCTTATTTAGGGGTGGAGTTCCCAGAAAGCATTGCTAAACACGTGGTGTAACCCTCCGTTAGAAAGTGAAACCTGCTTTCTCTCCAGGTCCCCGAGCCTCTGTGTTCCCCCGTCTCTTGTTCCCAGTCTGCATCCTCTGTTACCCGGCATCTCCAGTCTCTGCCATGTTCCCTTCAAGTCTCCAGCCAGCACTCAGCCAGCCCTTTTCCTGTCCTGCCTGTTTGTTGTCTCGTGCCTCCCGTAAGTCTTCGAGTGTGTTACCCTCTGTGTCCTGTCTCCAGTTTAACCCTGTGTCATGGAACTGACGTAGCGATCCCCGCGTCAAACCCCAAGACTTTTATTTCCATGGCGAAAACCCCAAAAGACATAGACCGTTGCTTTGGGGAAGACCTTATGTTCATTTATATTGTGTGGTTTTAAATGTATTGTCGCTGAACCCCTTGCTCAGAGACTGTGGACTGTATTAACCCCCCCCCCATAACAGCACGTAATCAAAATGCCTTTAAGCCTGTCCCTTATGCTCACTGTGTTATCAGACACCAGGGTTAACCTGGGATTGAAAGCATGAGCTGGGTTTGAAACCCCAGCCAATCACCATCCAAGGAGCTAGAAGGGCCAACCAATCTCATTCCTGGAATGCACCTCATTGACTGTAATGGAGCCATCTGCAGAAACTTTAAATGTCTGTGTCCCGAAAAGTAACTGCTCCAGCGGGGTGATCCTCAGGCGAGCTACCGTTGTGGTGATTCTCAGGAGGGAGCTCCATTGGGAACCCACTTTGCTGAGCCTTTCTTGACCCCAGGAGCTTAAGCAGCCCTGACCATGCGGCATCCAAGGGGGATATCTACTATATACTGCCACTCATGCCCCTACCCCCAGATCTGGGTGCTTTTTGGACTGTGACACCCTGGGGACCCCAGCTATCAAACGGTGCCCCTGGTTTGCCACTGCTCCTCTGGAATCCCCCCCGAAACAAGGACCTGTGCTCTGTATGACTGCAGGTACAGTTAATTATAAGGCACCACCATGTACCGTAACGCTGTACAATGGGAAAGACAGGATAACCAATATACATGCAAGTTAAACACATAGAACAGTACCAGAAAAGCCCCTGCTCAAGAGCTTGCACTCTGAGAGGACCTGATGGGGAACTGCTGAATGACGGTGCCGTAATGTCTGGGGGGCGGGAATGTTAACTGTTGCTATCTGATTGTGAACCAAATAAAAGCAGGCCAAGTGAGATGGCCAGTGTGTATTCTGTAATGAACATACTGCCTGCCTGGTGTCTGTCTCAACTACGCTACAGCTATAATCACTCTCAGAAGGCACAGCGCGGCATTCTGGAAATGCAAAGCGGCTCCAAGGCAGGCGTTCAGAACAAGCGGGTCTGGAGCTGCGGTTCAGGCTGCTCGAGGCACTGAGTTCCCAGCAACTCAGAAGCTGGGCTGATCCTGGTAAGGGGGTGTCTGGAGAGCCAGGACAGACTGGAAGAGAACAGTTCCGTCGCACCCTGCCTTAGTCTCTCCTCCCTAGTCCCTACCTCAGTCAAGAGTCAGCTCTTTTCCAGCCGTGTCTCTCACCGTCCTCCAGATACTTTATTATTTCTGTTCATCCAATAAACCTCCATTTGATTTGGACCCTGTTACAGTGGTCTCTCAGGATCAGTGCCGGAGGGGTACAGGTGGGGTACAGGTGGGATACTGGCCTTGTGGGTATGAGCCCGGTATGCAGTGATACCTATTCATTTTTCCTCCCGATGTTCCCTATTTGGGTGGAGTAATTCTTCTTTCTATTCCACTTATTTTGTGCTTTTCCTGTTTTCTGGTTGATCGCACTTATAAGGTTTAATCCTGTTTGGGGAGTTGTACCTGCTCAGGGTGGGGGGATCATTGTTTCTCCCTGAGGTGGTGTCTCTCAGGGGGGATATTACAGTTTTGGTCCTTTCGGATTTTCTTTATAAATCCCTTTTCTGATTTTTATTTCTCATATTGCTTATTAATCCAGTTTAATGTAACAATTAATGATCGCGCCGCTCTTCACACATTCATCAATAAATCGTAAGATCTGCAATGTGACGTATTATTACTCCTTAGATGTCGTTCTTGTTTTGCCGAAAATGCAGTAACGCCTTTAATTTCCTATATTCACCCCCTGTATTAGTGACACTTACGCCACGTTACAGAGAGCGGCTCGTCCAGGCTGCTGTGATCCACATGGCAGGAGTAACTCGCCCCGTCCTCCGGGGTCACTTCCACAGAGGCTCTGAGCTGGTAAGTGCCGTCAGAGTTGGGGAGGATCTGTTTGGCCTCGTCTGAGGGAATATAATCCATCCCGTTCTTCATCCAATTCACATCCACATCCCGGGGGTAAAACCCGTACACCTGGCAGTGAAGCTTCATGGCGCTGCCTGATGGGCGACTGGAAACCTTCACCTCTGGGCGAACTGTGACGGGAGAGAAATAACTGTCTTTTATGGAAACAGATAAAATATTTACACTTTAATCCATTAACATTCAATAATAAGCGCATCGTGTCACAGAGACCAGACCCTGAGTGACGCTGAGCCTGCTATGATGTGGTCACCAGTATGTAAACTGGGATCACTGGGAATCAGCGCCTGGAACTCCAGATCTAAGGAATTCTTACATAATGTGATAATGTGACCTCAGACACGTCAATCACAGAGAGAATCACATGCAACAAAACTATGAACAGATACAGATAATGTCAGCAAATCATTATGTGACAAACTCTCCCATACCCTGCACTCACCTCTCCTCCAGCTCCTCCCCCATACCCTGCACCCACCTCTCCTCCAGCCCCTCCCCCATACCCTGCACCCACCTCTCCTCCAGCCCCTCCCCCATACCCTGCACCCACCTCTCCTCCAGCCCCTCCCCATACCCTGCACCCACCTCTCCTCCAGCCCCTCCCCCATACCCTACACCAGGGGTCAGCAACCTTGGCTCGCTGATGTTTTGGGAACTACATTTCCCATGTGGCTTAGTCAGCCTAATGGGTGACTGAGCATCTTGGGAGATGTAGTTCCCAAAACATCAGGGAGCCAAGGTTGCTGACCCCTGCCCTACACCCACCTCTCCAGCCCCTCCCCATACTCTGCACCCACCGCTCCAGCCCCTCCCCCATACCCTGCACCCACCTATCCAGTCCCTCCCCATACCCTGCACCCACCTCTCCTCCAGCCCCTCCCCCATACCCACCTCTCCTCCAGCCCCTCCCCATACCCTGCACCCACCTCTCCTCCAGCCCCTCCCCGTACCCTGCACCCACCTCACCTCCAGCCCCTCCCCCATACCCTGCACTCGCCTCTCCAGCCCCTCCCCCATACCCTGCACCCACCTCTCCAGCCCCTCCCCATACCCTGCAACCACCTCTACTCAGCCCCTCCCCTATACCCTGCACCCATCTCTCCTCCAGCCCCTCCCCATACCCTACACCCACCTCTCCTCCAGCCCCTCCCCATACCCTACACCCACCTCTCCTCCAGCCCCTCCCCATACCCTGCACCCACCTCTCCTCCAGCCCCTCCCCGTACCCTGCACCCACCTCACCTCCAGCCCCTCCCCATACCCTGCACTCGCCTCTCCAGCCCCTCCCCCATACCCTGCACTCGCCTCTCCAGCCCCTCCCCCATACCCTGCACCCACCTCTCCAGCCCCTCCCCATACCCTGCAACCACCTCTACTCAGCCCCTCCCCTATACCCTGCACCCATCTCTCCTCCAGCCCCTCCCCATACCCTACACCCACCTCTCCTCCAGCCCCTCCCCATACCCTACACCACCTCTCCTCCAGCCCCTCCCCATACTCTGCACCCACCTCTCCTCCAGCCCCTCCCACATACCCTGCACCCACCTCTCCTCCAGCCCCTCCCCATACCCTGCACCCACCTCTCCTCCAGCCCCTCCCCATACCCTGCACCCACCTCTCCTCCAGCCCCTCCCCCATACCTGCACCCACCTCTCCTCCAGCCCCTCCCCTGCACCCACCTCCAGTCCCGTCCCCAAAGCCCCTCTCCCATACCCTGCACCCACCTCTCCAGCCCCTCCCCCATACCCTGCACCAGGGCCGGATTAACATAGGGGCAGATGGAGCAGCAGCTCCAGGCCCATGCCCCAGAATAGGCCCACAGAAAGGATAAATTTGTCTGCATTGATGGACATTTGGACCACTATATGTCCACCAACATAGCAGCTACAGGGTCATGTGAGGTATCACCGGAAAGGTCAGAGCATGATCTTTCCAATGATACCAAACAGGACTAGGTTTTATTTAACAATAAAAATAAAATAATAAATATTTCTTTTTTTTATTTTTATTTCTAACACAGCAATATTTTTCAATTATAAAGGGAACAGTGATGCTGCAGTAACTCACCATCTAATTTTTCATGTCACTAAAGTGTGGAGGTGATGGTACAATCCATTATTACGAATTGTTACATCAAGAACCTAAACCGCCACAATGCAGCGAAGTGCACTGGGGGGGGGGGGCTTTGGAACCCTGCGCCACTAATCTTTACACCTTGCAACGTCAACTGAGGTGTAAAAGGACAGAGTCTGGCCAAACATGACAATGTAAAATCTAAAAGAAAACAAAAAACTTTTTATTGATCTTTTTGTTCCAAAGCGATGGCATTGTCCATTTGTCACGTATAAAATTAACAATACCACTGCCATTATTCACTTTCTCCTTTCCCACGCTGGAAGCAAGGTCAGTGTTTTATACATAGCCATATTATTCATAAAACACCATTATCCAAAGCACATGGGAAATTTCAAATTTGTGGGTTAAGATTGTATATTTTCTCAGAAAAATGCAGTTACGTGTTCCCATTTAATTTTTTTTAACAAGAATTCCCTATAGAATATATAACCAGAGGTTTGAATGATAAAATATGAAAAAATAATTTTACATGCTGTGATGATTGAAATATGAATGGAAATTTACTCCTACAGTATCTGCCTGGTTAGATATACATATACAGTGGCAAGAAAAAGTATGTGAACCCTTTGGGATTATGTGGAGTTTTGCATGAATTGATCTTCATCTAAGTCACAATCAAGTCTAACAATTTGAAAAACACAGTCTGCTTAAAATAATACAACACAAACATTATATGTTTTCATGTGTTTATTGAACAGAACATGTAAACATTCACAGTGCAGGGTGGAAAAAGTATGTGAACCCCTAGCCTAATGACTTCTCCAAGAACTAATTGGAGCCAGGAGTGAGCCAACCTTGAGTCCAATCAGCGTGATATTATTGGATGTGTTTCTGAAAGGTGTCCTGCCCTTTAAAAACACACACCAGTTTTGGGTTTACTGGTTTCAAGAAGCACTGCCTGATGTGAACCATGCCTCGCAGAAAGGAGCTCTCAGAAGACCTACGATCAAGAATTGTTGACTTGCATGAAGCTGGAAAGGGTTACAAAAGTATCTCCAAAAGCCTTGATGTTCATGTGTCCACGGTAAGACAGACGGTCTACAAATGGAGAAAGTTCAGCACTGTTGCTACTCTCCCTAGGCGTGGTCGTCCTGTAAAGATGACTGCAAGAGCACAGCGCAGAATGCTTAATGAGGTAAAGAAGAATCCTAGAGTGTCAGCTAAAGACTTACAGAAATCTCTGGCACATGCTAACATTTTTGTTGACACATCTACAATAAGGAAAACATTAAACAAGAATGGAGTACATGGGAGGACACCACGGAGGAAGCCATTGCTGTCCAAAAAGAATATTGCAGCACGTTTGAAGTTTGCAAAAGAGCACCTGGATGTTCCACAGCACTACTGGCAAAATATTCTCTGGACAGATGAAACCAAAATTGAGTTGTTTGGAAAAAACACACAACACTATGTGTGGAGAAAAAAAGGCACAGCACACCAACATTAAAACCTCATCCCCACTGTAAAACATGGCGGAGGGAGCATCATGGTTTGGGGCTACTTTGCTGCCTCAGGGCCTGGACGAATTGTTGTCATTGAAGGAAAAATGAATTCCAGAGTTTAGCAAGACATTTTGCAGCAAAAACGTAAGACCATCTGGCCGCCAACTGAACCTCCACAGAGGATGGGTGACGCAACAGGACAATGACCCAAAGCATACAAGTAATTCAACAAAAGAATGGCTTCAACAAAACAAAATACGCCTTCTGGAGTGGCCCAGTCAGAGTCCTGACCTCAACCCGATTGAAATGTTGTGGCATGACCTTAAGAGAGCGATTCACACCAGACATCCCAAGAATATTGCTACACTGAAACTGTTTTGTGAAGAGGAGTGGTCCAAAATTACTCC
Source organism: Leptobrachium leishanense (assembly GCA_009667805.1). Classification (NCBI taxonomy): domain Eukaryota; kingdom Metazoa; phylum Chordata; class Amphibia; order Anura; family Megophryidae; genus Leptobrachium; species Leptobrachium leishanense. Next base: position 44,661 of record RXON01005057.1, read on the forward strand.
AGATCGATATGCAGGTCTGATCTGCAACTACAGGAAACGTTTGGTTGAGGTTATTGCTGCCAAAGGAGGGTCAACCAGTTACTAAGTCCAAAGGTTCACATACTTTTTCCACCCTGCACTGTGAATGTTTACTCGGTCTGTTCAATAAACACATGAAAACATATAATGTTTGTGTTGTATTATTTTAAGCAGACTGTGTTTTTCAAATTGTTGTGACTTAGATGAAGATCAGAGCACATTTTATGACCAATTCATGCAAAACTTCACGTAATCCCAAAGGGTTCACATACTTTTTTTTGCCACTGTATATGCAATATTAAATAGCCAAAAATATGTTGTCAATTCACTAAATTCCAAAAAAAGCCTACCAAAATATTCAGCTCCAGGCCCATAGAGATCTTAATCCAGCCCTGCCCTGCACCCACCTCTCCAGCCCCTCCCCCATATACTTCACCCACCTCTCCAGTCTACAGCCCCTCCCCCATACCCGCTTCTCCAGCCGCTCTCCTATACCCTGCACACACCTCTCCAGCCGCTCTCCTATACCCTGCACACACCTCTCCAGCCGCTCTCCTATACCCTGCACACACCTCTCCAGCCCCTCCCCCATACCCTGCACACACCTCTCCTCTCCAGCTCCTCCCCCATACCCTGCACACACCTCTCCTCTCCAGCTCCTCCCCCATACCCTGCACACACCTCTCCTCTCCAGCTCCTCCCCCATACCCTGCACACACCTCTCCAGCTCCTCCTCCATACCCTGCACACACCTCTCCAGCTCCTCCTCCATACCCTGCACACACCTCTCCTCTCCAGCTCCTCCCCCATACCCTGTGCACACCTCTCCAGCTCCTCCCCCATACCCTGTGCACACTGTTATGAGTGTTATGTTTTGTTTATATGCAACTCTATGATTTATCTCTATGGCACTTGTTTCCTGTGATGCGTTTCCTGTTCTGGGCTGTTCTGTGTGTCTCTTCTAAGAACATGACTTCTGTTCACTAATGGCTTGCACTGTCATTATTATCCACATAAAACATGGTGTCAGAAGCACTTGAATCTGCGCTGCTTCTACTCATGGGACACTGAAAGCTGCCTGTCTTGCAGTGAGAGACCTTAGAGCTGACTGTGCCTCCTGTAGTGATTGCAGTCCTGTACTGAAAGCTGAGCTCTGGAAGCAAGAAAAGCAGCGTGAATGCCTTCATGTTTACAAGCAGGGCCGGCGCTGCCGCTAGGCGAGCTAGGCGGCCGCCTAGAGCGCATGCCCGCCTAGGGCGCAGCGCCGGGCGCGAAAAAAAAAATGTCAGTGTGTGCAGTGTGTGTCCGCCGGCGCCGCGGCGCAGCCCGCGGGAGCGGCCGGGGACCCGGGGTGCCGCAATCAACACACCCAGCAGGCTCCGCCTCCGCACACACTCAACACGTCAGCGGCGTCTGCACGTGTTGGGGCTGGCGGCAGCACGCGCGCCCCCACGTGACCACGTCAGGCGCCGTTGGAAGCCTGGAAGGAGGAGGCGGAGACTAGGCGCCGGTCCGGAGTCGAGACGACAGAAAGCAAGAAGCTGCTCTCCTCGGCTCCTGGAGACAGAGTCCTTGCTGAGCCTATTACATCAATGAGAATGCTGTGCCTCACGAGATGTTCATTGAAGAGCAAGGTTAGCACACAATGGTACAGCAATGTCAGGCTGCTTTCTGATCAGAATGACTCAGCACAGGCTAAACCTGATCATGGGTATTGAATGAAGACAGCAGCATGAATTCACAGAACAGTTCTTGAGGCGTTTTCACAGCATAAGTAGAATGTATCTGTTTCAGGAAATACTATATTCCCTATTTAGAGGACTGTGTTAAATGAATATTAGATTTTATTGAAATTAACCAAAAATATTTCTGTTAGGCAAACAGATAAATTGATGGTTTTTACTCTGTCAAAAAAGTTTCTTCAGATTATATTTTGTGAGTTTGGTTTTCAATACATTACAATTCACTGAGGAATGATTAATCCTTACAGGACCAAATTAAATAAAATGCTCCTCTAAATGGCAAGCCGAGTATGTGCTCCTGCTGTCAGTCCTGTCTGTCACTGCTGTCTTGGTACAAAACTTGTGTTGTGTACATACGATTCGAACAGGAATGGGGGGACATGGGGGGGGGGCGCAAATTTGCAATCCTGATGTTACCCGGGGGCAAATTGGCAATATAATATATATATATACCCATGATGTGAGCTGGCCTGGGCAATATATATCCATTATGTGAGCTGGCCTGGGCAATATAAAATTGTTTAATACAGTTAAAAGAAATTTAGCAGTTTCATGTTGTGTCGCTTTCCTTTTTTTTGGGGGGGGGGGTGCAAGTAGCTGGTCTTGCCTAGGGCGCAAAATATTCTAGCACCGGCCCTGTTTACAAGCATAATCTGAACCTCACAGAGGAGCAGAAGAGTGACACTAAAGCCATCCTGGATGCATTAGAAGTTTTTTTCAGACCCTCTAAAAATGTCATATGAAAGATATATATTTGGCTGCTGCAAGCAAGAAGAAGGTGAAACAATAGATAACTTTGTGACACGGCTAAGAGAAAAAGCTGCAAGCTGTGAGTATGGGTCTCTGAGAGATGAACTTATTCGTGACAAAATAGTTCTAGGTATCACTAGTGAAAGCACACGCCGACGCTTATTAAGAGAACATGATTTAAATCTACAAGCAGCAATTGAGATATGTCGTACTGCAGAGCTCACTGACAAACATATGAGAGCATATCAGTTTACAGAGGAGGAGGTTCTACAGCAGCTGTCTAAAGTAAAGACAAATAAGTCAATGGGGCCTGATGGGATCCACCCTAAATTATTAAAAGAGCTCAGTGATGTAATAGCAAAACCATTAACAGATTTATTTAACCAATCCTTGTTAACGGGAGTCGTCCCAGAAGACTGGAAATTAGCAAATGTTGTGCCCATTTACAAGAAGGGTAGTAGGGAGGAATCGGGGAACTATAGGCCAGTTAGTCTTACGTCAGTAGTGGGGAAATTAATGGAAACCATGTTAAAGGAAAGGATTGTTGAACATCTAAAAACACATAGATTACAGGATCAGAAACAACATGGGTTTACCTCAGGGAGATCATACCAAACTAATCTTATTGATTTTTTTGATTGGGTAACAAAAATAATAGACACAGGTGGTGCAGTAGACATTGCTTATTTAGATTTCAGTAAGGCTTTTGATACTGTTCTGCATAGAAGGCTTATCAATAAATTGCAATCTTTGAGTTTAGATTCCAATATTGTTGAATGGATTAGGCAATGGCTGAGTGACAGACAACAGAGGGTTGTGGTAAATGGAGTTTATTCGGCACAAGGTTTTGTTACCTGTGGGGTACCTCAGGGGTCAGTACTTGGACCCATTCTCTTTAATATTTTTATTAGTGATATTGCAGAAGGTATTAATGGAAAAGTATGTCTTTTTGCTGATGACACAAAGATTTGCAACAGGGTTGACGTTCCTGGAGGGATCAGCCAAATGACAAATGATTTAGGTAAACTAAAAAAATGGTCGGAGTTGTGGCAATTGAGTTTTAATGTGGATAAGTGCAAGATAATGCACCTGGGACGTAAAAACCCAAGGGCTGAATATAGAATATTTGATACAGTCCTAACCTCAACATCTGAGGGTTGGGATTTAGGGGTCATTATTTCAGAGGATCTAAGGGTAAGTAGTCAATGTAATAGAGCAGCAGGAAATGCTAGCAGAATGCTTGGTTGTGTAGGGAGAGGTATTAGCAGTAGGAAAAGGGAAGTGCTCATGCCACTGTACAGAGCACTGGTGAGACCTCACTTGGAGTACTGTGTGCAGTACTGGAGACCGTATCTCCAGAAGGATATAGACATCTTAGAGAGCGTTCAGAGAAGGGCTACTAAAATGGTGTACGGCTTGAAGGAGAAAAGTTACCAGGAAAGGCTTAATGATCTTAACATGTACAGCTTGGAAAAAAGACGAGACAGAGGAGATATGATAGAAACATTTAAATACGTAAAGGGAATCCACAAGGTAGAGGAAGGGAGTATATTTTAAAAGGAAACAAAATAGCAAAACAAAAGAGGACATAGTCTTAGATTAGAGGGGCAAAGGTTTTAAAAGTAACATCAGGAAGCATTATTTTACTGAGAGGGTGGTGGATACATGGAACACTCTTCCAGTAGAAGTGGTAGAGGCCAAAACAGTGATTGAATTTAAGCAAGCATGGGATAGGCATAAGGCTATCCTAAACAAAAGATAAATCCAGGTTAAGTATCCATGTAATTGGGCAGACTAGATGGGCCGAAAGGTTCTTATCTGCCGACATTTTTCTATGTTTCTATGTTTCTATGGAGCAGGATAAACAGACTGACAGTATTAATGCAGCCTCCAAGCAACAGCCAAGCTTGAAGAACCACCAGCTTCAGCACAAAAATCACCTCTGCAACTCACCTGGGAGCGCGCTTACATCATGCAAGTACTGTGGCAATGTACATATACGAGAAAAAGGACAGTGTCCTGCATATGGGAAAAGCTATAGAGCATGTGGTAGATTAAATCATTTTGCTGGAGTGTGTTTGTCCAGTAAAAGAGAAGCAAGGAACCTGCACACAATTGAGCACAGGTCAGATTTTGAGGATGCACACTTGCTTAGCACTGATGTGGTTTACACAAAGGAATGCATTGGTGCTGTACAATCTAAAGGAAAAAAATGGTTTGTAAATCTCATACTAAATAATATATGCCAACCCTGCCAGCTGGACTCGGGTGCACCGTGTAATGTTATGGGTTTAAAAGATAAAATGAAACTGGCACCTAGGGCACCTCTTCAGCCTAGTGGCACCAAATTGAAATTATATTCAGGGGAGTTAATGGAATCATTAGGGCGTTTCCGAACAGAATGCTGCATACGTGGACATATGCACAAACTTGAATTTGAGATTGTGGAAGCCGATCAGAAACCGCTACTGTCTGGTTCAACATGTGAGCACCTGGGCCTGATGCAGTTCACCATTCCTGCTGAGCTCCACAATGTCGATAATCTGTCTGCGAAATCCTTGACTAGGCCACTGACAAAACAGCAAATCCTCAAAGTCTATAGTGATGTGTTTGATGGCCCCATAATATCTGTTCCAGGAGAGTTTCACTTTGAACTTGACCCTACCATTCCACCAGTACAATGTGCACCACGCATTGTGCCAGTAGCCATTAAGCCGCAGGTCAAAGCGCAACTGGATAAGTATGAAGCTGAAGGGCATCTTATTTCAGTATCAGAGCCTACGGATTGGATAAGCAACATGGTAGTTATTAGGAAGCCTGAGAAGATCAGAATTTGCATCGATCCCAAGTTTTTGAATATGGCCCTGAAACGGTCACACTACTTAATGCCAACACTTGACGATGTTTTGCACAAACTACTCAAAGCACGGATTTTTACCCTTGTTGATGCTAGAGATGCCTTTTTGCAGTGCAAACTAGATCAAAAGAGTAGCTACATGACCACATTCTGGACTCCTTGGGGCAGAAAAAGATGGCTCAAACTGCCATTTGGAGTCTCTGTAGCCCCGGAGGTATATCAGCGAAAGCAGCATGAACTATTATGTGGGCTCCATGGTATTGAGCCAATAGCCGATGACATTCTCATAGTTGGCTGCGGTGATACAGATGAAGAAGCTGCGCATGACCATGAGAAGCTACTAGCACTACTGGATCGTTGCAGGGAGGTGAGGCTGAGACTCAGCGTAAAGAAATTGCAGTTCAAGGTGCAAGAAGTCCATTTCCATGGACATATCCTGTCCTCACAAGGCTTAAAAGCAGACCCTGATAAGATTAGAGCCATTGTGGACATGCCACAACCTTCCGATGCCAAGCATTACAGGCGTTTTATTGGCTTTGTCACATATCTAGCTAAATTCATGCCACACCTGTCTGAGGTGTGTGAGCCATTAAGAAGACTTCTGGATAAGGATGCAGTGTGGCACTGGCTTCCCAACATGACCAGGCAGTGTAGAAGATAAAACAATTGGTCACTGCCGCTCCGGTGTTGAAATATTATGATGTCACAAAGCCTGTTACAATACAAAGTGATTCAAGCAAAAATGGCCTAGGATGTTGTCTACTGCAAGAGGAGCAGCCAGTTGCATATGCGTCCAGAGCTCTTTCATCAGCTGAGCAAAATTATGCTCAAATTGAAAAAGAATGTTTAAGTATTGTGTTTGCCTGTCAGCGCTTCCATCACTATCTTTATAGCCGGGATACAATCACAGCTGAAACAGCTTCACAAACCACTAACAGCCATATTTAAGAAGCCTCTTTTGTGTGCTCCCAAGCGTTTGCAGAGCATGATGCTTACATTGCAGCATTACAACCTCGATGTGGTCTAGAAGCCAGGAAGTCAAATGTACATCAGTGATACCCTGAGCAGAGCTACTACGAATCATGTGACACCCAGAAATGAGCATGAGCACCATACAGTTTGTTTGCTGCAGCAATCAAGCAGATTATCTTAACGTCACAGATCAGCGTCTACATCAGCTTCAACAGCACATAGACCGAGATGAAACTTTACAAGCGCTAAAGACTATTGTTCTGAACGGATGGCCTGATGACAAGGATACGGCACCTACAATTGTGAAGGAGTATTGATCTTTCAGAGATGAGATCAGCATACAAAATGGCATTTTGTACAAAGGCCCAAGAGTTATAGTGCCAAGGTCACTGAGAGCAGAAATGTTATTACGCATTCACTCCAGCCACATCGGGGGTGAGGCGTGCTACAGACAAGCTCGAGATATGCTTTACTGGCCTAATAGGCAAGGTGAAATCAAAGATTTTGTCAGTAATTGTCCCACTTGCAATGAATTTGCACACTTGCAACAAAAAGAGACCATGATGTCTCATGAGATACCGACACGTCCTTGGCAGATTGTCAGTATGGACTTATTCAACTATGCGGGAAAAGAGTACCTGATATTAGTTGATCATTACTCAGACTTCTGGGAAATTGAACTGCTTCCTGACTTATCGACTGAAACTACAGTTAAGAGGTGCAAGGCACAGTTTGCACGTCATGGCCAACCTGATAAAGTGATTTCTGATAATGGCCCTCAGTTCTCAAACTTACAATTCAGAAAATTTGCCTTTGAATGGGAATTTGAGCATGTAACTTCCTCACCACGTCATCCACAGGCTAACGGGAAAGCTGAATCTGCAGTGAAGATTGTAAAAAATTTATGCAAGAAAGCACAAAGTGATGGTAAAGACCAGTGGAAGGCAATCTTACACTGGAGGAACACTCCAACTGTGGGCATGGATAGTAGCCCAGCACAGAGACTGATGTCACGAAGATTAAAGACTTCCTTACCTGTGGCCAACAAGCTACTTGAACCGTCTGTGATACAAGGGGTACCAGAAAAGTTACGGCTTAAGAGGCAAATGTTCAAGGCACAATATGACACATCTGCAAGAGATTTGCCTGAATTAAATATTGGGGAACGAATACGTATGAAACCACTGCCTGGAGATCGAACAAGTCGTTGGAGAATGGGTACTTGTCTGCAAAAGGTTGCACCACGCTCCTATCGGCGCAATCGTGTGGATCTGCGTGTGGCTGAAAAGCCTGATTCACA
>RXON01005058.1:0-43721 GCA_009667805.1 Leptobrachium leishanense
GTTATTGAAGGTGACGAGGATGTGCAGAGCGTTATTGAAGGTGACGAGGATGTGCAGAGCGCTAATGAAGATGAGAAGGATGTGCAGAGCGTTATTGAAGGTGACGAGGATGTGCAGAGCGTTATTGAAGGTGACGAGGATGTGCAGAGCGTTATTGAAGGTGACAAGAATATGTAGAGCGTTAATGAAGGTGAGAAGAATGTGCAGAGCGCTAATGAAGGTGAGAAGAATGTGCAGAGCGTTATTGAAGGTGACGAGGATGTGCAGAGCGTTATTGAAGGTGACAAGAATATGTAGAGCGTTAATGAAGGTGAGAAGAATGTGCAGAGCGTTATTGAAGGTGACAAGAATGTGCAGAGCGTTAATGAAGGTGAGAAGAATGTGCAGAGCGTTATTGAAGGTGACAAGAATGTGCAGAGCGTTAATGAAGGTGAGAAGAATGTGCAGAGCGTTATTGAAGGTGACGAGGATGTGCAGAGCGTTATTGAAGGTGACAAGAATGTGCAGAGTATTAATGAAGATGAGAAGGATGTGCAGAGCGTTATTGAAGGTGACGAGGATGTGCAGAGCGTTATTGAAGGTGACGAGGATGTGCAGAGCGTTAATGAAGGTGAGAAGAATGTGCAGAGCGTTATTGAAGGTGACAAGAATGTGCAGAGCGCTAATGAAGGTGAGAAGAATGTGCAGAGCGTTATTGAAGGTGACGAGGATGTGCAGAGCATTAATGAAGGTGACGAGGATGTGCAGAGCGTTATTGAAGGTGACGAGGATGTGCAGAGCGTTATTGAAGGTGACGAGGATGTGCAGAGCGTTATTGAATTTGTTTCATATTTTTGTGGTTACATTTTTTCCCATTTGGTTCAGAACGGATTAACCTGATTTACATTGAACCCTATGGGAAAATGGGATTCGGTTCACGACCAATTCGGTTCGCGACCACAGTCGTGGAACCAATTAAGTTCTTGAAGCGAGGTACCACTGTACCAAATTTTTGTAGGCCAAATTTTTTTATTTTTTTATTTTTTAAATTAAAAAAAGAAGAAAAAAAAAAGAAAATCGAGAAAGAAAATCGACAAGATTTTGTTCCTGGCTGAACGCGCCATGTTTTTTTTTTTCTTCAGTCCAACTGCATTCAGCGTTTGGCTGCGTTTGGCGGTGCTGTCCTCGGTGCTGAAACCCCTCCCCCCACTCAGATTGTCCTTTTACAATAATTTCATGAACACTCTACGCACCCTGACCTCTTTAGCTTATTAACCCTTTGACGCTGCGGGACGTGTTATGCCGTCCATGCGGCGGGAGGGCTTTGAAGCCACAGGACGTACATGTAAGCCCAGCTGACTTCATTGGGCTGTCTCGGCCCCTCCCCACATCCGGCGCGCACCGCTGGCTACATAGAGACGGCTTGACCTCAGGCTGTCCCCCTGCAGGCGATGACGTGCGTCGGCTGGAGGGGACAGTCGAAATCAGTGGCTCACAACAGCACCTGTCAGCGAAGCGTACATGTATGACTCGCCAGCATTAACCCCCACCCGACGGGTGATGTACGCCCATGCATAAGGGGTTCAAGTGGTCAGGCTGCGTGGAGTGCCCCCCCTTCTCATCCTGCTTTTGTGCCGACATCATCGTGTCTATCTGAATGCTCGTAGCCGCACTCGTTTGGGGAGAAAGCAGACATGAGCTTAAGCTGCCATGAAGCATCAATCCACCGCTGTGACCAGGTGCGCGTGTACCGCGTGTGCGATAAGTATGCAATGTGTGTATTTCTTTCCTCTGTCTTTGTTTCTTCTGTACCTCTTTCTCAGAGCAGGTGTTCAGTCGAAGATTGCCCGTTTGTCGAGAAATGCCTGGCCCCCACTGCGCATGCGCCTGGTGCACCTACGTCACAGAACCTGGCAATCAAGCGGCCGATCAGCTGTTTTCCAAGCGGCCGATCAGCTGTGTTCTGGGACGTAGGTGCACTCGGGCACGAGCGTCAAATAAAGCAAGCCAGCGTCTCCTCCCCCAGCAGAGCGCCACCCCCCCGGCCACTCGCCCCCCCCCAGGCGCTCCGTAATGGAAGGGGATCAGCCAGCCGTCCCAGCCTCTCCTCCTCCCCGGCCGCTCAGTAATGGAAGGGGACCAGCCAGCCGTCCCAGCCTCTCCTCCTCCCCGCGGCCACTCGCCCCCCCCCCGGGCACTCACACACAGGGAGGGAGGGAGTGTATCAGCCGCCCTTTCCCAGCACTTCTCCCCGCACTGAGAGTCACAGACTCCGGGTGGGGGTTGCTGCCTTCTCCCCTGGGGGAAGCTTGGATCGCAGGAGACCCAGGGGTCCTTTGGAGCCCTGTATCTCGGTCCCTGAGCATGGCAGGAGGCTGGTTGAGGTGTCATTGGAAAGTGCAGAGTCTGTTCTTTCTAATGATATCCACCATGATTGTGTAATGTGTAAAGTTAATCACCAATAATTCATTAAATAAAAATTACTCTTTTTTTAACACTGACTTTTATTTCATTTTCTCTTGGTTTTATGGCATTTTATGGTTATTTCAGCTGTAATGGCATCTCAGGGGTTAATGGGGAGTCTGTGTGTTAATCACAATGTTTTCCCCTGGTTTGGTGGCATTTCGTGGGTTAATGAGTGGTTACTATTTTATATATTCCCTTACATTTATGTTATTAATTTCATTGAATTTTCCGTGCTCTCGTGTTCGTCCCCCTCCAGCGAGTTCAATTCCCTGACCCTGCGGTGAATCCAGCATCCACCGCGAGGGCCACGCAATGTGTAGCAGGGACCAATAAACCTGATGGACGCAGCCGACGAACCGCTGAACAGAAGCCGTCAAAAGCCACTGCAACCCGCTGAACAGACCATCGAAAGCTGCTGCAATCCACTAAACGCAGCTGCAATCCGCTGAACAGACCACCGAAAGCCACCGCAACCCACTAAACGCAGCAGCAATCCGCTGAACAGACCGTCAAAAGCCGCTGCAATCCGCTGAACAGACCGCAGAAAGCAGCCGCAATCCGCTGAAAGCAGCCGTGATACGCTGCACTGACTGCCAAACGCCGTTAATCAGCCGGCCAAACTGTGAGTGGAGAACAGCAATACACCCATGAAGAGTAGCAGGGACCCCAGGCAGGGGCGTCGTAACGTGGGGCCCGCACCAGGTGACACCCGCCCTTAGGGTGACACCGTCAACCTAAGGGCGGGTGTCTCACCCTGCGCCGCGTGTTCGCTCCCTACGAGCGTCCGAAGCTGTGCAGCTTTGGCCCTCGCCTGGGGGAAACACGTCACCAGCCGAGTTCTCGCGAGATCGCGGCTGGTCACGTGGCTCCCCCCCAGGTGAGCGCCCAAGCTCCATGACGGACGCTCAGAGGGAGCAGAACACGCGACGCAGGAGGTGAGCTGGAGGCATTATCCATGAGCAGGGGGTATTATCCATGAGAAGGGGCATTATCCATGAGCAGGGGGCAGTATCCATGAACTGAGGCATTATCCATGAGCAGGGGGCAATATCCATGAGCTGGGGGCATTATCCATGAGCTGGGGGCAATATCCATGAGCAGGGGGCAGTATCCATGAACTGAGGCAATATCCATGAGCAGGGGGCAGTATCCATGAGCTGGGGGCAATATCCATGAGCTGGGGGCAATATCCATGAGCTGGGGGCATTATCCATGAGCTGGGGCAGTATCCATGAGCTGGGGGCAATATCCATGAGCTGGGGGCATTATCCATGAGCTGGGGGAAATATCCATGAGCTGGTCGCATTATCCATGAACTGAGGCATTATCCATGAGCTGGGGCAGTATATCCATGAGAGGAGCTGGGGCAGTATATCCATGAGAGCTGCTGGGGCATATCCATGAGAGGAGCTGGGGCAATATCCATGTGTGAGCTGGTCTGGGGGCAATATATCCATGTGTGAGCTGAGGCGCAATATATCCATATGTGAGCTGGGGCAATATATATCCATGGGTGTGCTGCTGGGGCAATATATCCAGAGCTGCTGGGGGCAATATAGATCCATGTGTGCTTTCACTGCCTTCGAACAGGCATCGTACTTGCTGGCAGTTGGCAAAAATTTGTGTGAGCATATGGGAGAGCAATAAACCTCACAGTAATGTGCGCTGTGTGTATGAGCATTCAGTGTTATATGGCAGTACTGATTTAGGAGTAAGAGTAGTTGAAAAAAAACCGTAAAACTCGGGGGTGGGGGTGACACCATAAGTTACCGCACTGGGTGACACCAACCCTAGTGACGCCACCGACCCCAGGCAGGAGTCTGCTCTCACACTCACAAAGCCCCTGCCCCAGGTGCAGCTATCAGATAGCCAGCCCCCCCCAAATGAGCTCCACCTCATCGTTGCCGCGTTCTGACGTCACTGCAGAGACGCCGCAAGGCTCTACATTCAGACTGTAAGGAGGATCACGCGGCACCTCTGCAGTGACGTCAGGATGGGGTGACGATGAGGTGCCCTACGGCCGCGACTGATCCCACCTCTCCCGAATCTGGGAGTTCCTGAAGTGTTTGCGGGCGTCACGAACCACATTCACTTAAGAGAGACTCCTGAAACATCTCGGAGACTTGGGATCCCTCCCAATGGGGGCAGTAACAGTGATATATAAAGGGTATATTGCCCCCACGCAGAGGTTAGTCCATGTAACAGTGATATAGAAAGGGTATATTGCCCCCAGGCGGAGGTTAGTCCATGCAACAGTGATATAGAAAGGGTATATTGACCCCACGAGGAGGCTCGTCCATGTTACAGTGATATGGGAATTTTTTTTGCATTTAAATGTTTTTTAATCGTTTTCTCCTTCTTGCAGTTGGAGTTCTGGAGTCACTTCAAGAACTATTCAGAATATTGGACTGTGGGGGGTGGTTTAAATGTCATCGTTGGGGGAAGCTTCAGGTGCGCAAACAGTCCGGTGTATTACAGACTCAGTAAATAGCCTGAATCTCTGCGTTTGTGACCGTTATGTGTTTTTTTCCTCCGGCAGATGCAGGGCCTGGGCGCCGCATTCAAAATCCTCTTCTCAGACACCCAAAATGCAGATATCCCGGAACAAGGGCCGTGGCGCACATTCTACCTCAAGTGCCAGCACACCTTAGCTCTTTTCAACGCCTTCAAGCGGTTAGTACTTTTTTTTTCTATACATGACCTGGGAGGGCCGGGAGGTGTCGCTGGCGCTGTGCACTTCTCGCTGCTGCTGGGCGTCTCGGATCAATGCCAGTCTGTGTGGGCAGAAGGATCCGACTCGCACCAGCAAGGAGTCAGATGTGAGATTCACGTGGAAAGGTTCCTCGTCCTCCCCAGATGGCCAGAAGCTTCTCGATGGTCAGTCTCTATGCTGTTAATGCATTCTGCCAGCCGCCCCAGCCCTCACAAACCGTCCAGAAATCAGCCCAGTGCTTGCTTCCAGTATCGGTATAGGTATCGGGGCATTTGCACCAACAGCGATACTAGCATCAGTGCATCCCTACTAAAAACACCATCACAAAAACACACCTTTGAAGGGAGGTAGAGGGGGTCCTCCCGCCAGGTCCTTGGGCCGGTGGGGGGCTTGCTCCCAGGGGGTAGAGAGGGGCCCTGGGAAGGCACCCTTGTTTCTCACCTGGCCCGATGGCATGTTAGGAGAGTCCACCCAGGAACCCCCTCTACTTAGAAATCACTGCCCTCCTCTTTTAAACATTCTCCTCCACTGACTCCCTGCCCCTTCTACTATGTCTTCCCTTTCTCCGGTCTCGGAGGAGGATGTCTCTGAAGTTCACATGTCCTCCTGCACGACTACCTGTCCACTTTATCCGATCCCCTCACACCTTACTCGGTCTGTTCTACCAGTCACTGTCCCTGCTTTGACTCACATTTCTAACCTCTTCCTCTCCTCTGGAGTCTTCTCTTCTGCTCTGATCACCCCCATCCTAAAGAAGCATCTCTTGATCCCACCTCCCTCTCAAAATACTGTCCCATCTCTTTTCTCCCCTTTGCCTCCAAAATATTAGAACGTCTGTTCTATAACCAGCTCACCGGTTATCTCACTGCTAACGCTCTACTTGATCCGCACCAGTCTGGCTTTCGCTCACATCGTCCACTGAAACTGCTCTGATCAAGGTGACTAACGATCTAGTTGCTGCCAAAATCAAAGGTCACTTCTCCCTCCTTATTCTTTTCGATCTTTCTGCTGCATTTGACATGGTTGATCACCCTCTCCTGCTGCTCACGCTGTGTAAGCTTGGCCTCAGTGACTCTGCTCTCTCCTGGTTCTCTTCCTACCTCTCTCTTCGTTCCTTCAGTGTCTTCTTCGCTGGTGCCTCTCCCCCCCTCAACTCCTCTCTGTTGGGGTACCTCAAGGCTCTGTTCTGGGTCCCCTACTCTTCTCAATCTATATGGCCTCTCTTGGCAGTCTCATCTCTTCCAATGGATTCCAATATCATCTCTATGCTGATGACAGCTAAATCTACCTTTCATTTCCCGATCTCTCTCCTCCAGTGCTGCACCGTGTTACAGTCTGCCTCTCAGCTGTCTCCGACTGGGTGACTTCCTGTTTCCTAAAGCTTAACCTCTCTAAAACTGAACTTCTCGTTTTCCCTCTCTCTAAAACCAACATTCCTGCTCCCATTTACCTTCAGGTGAATGGTGCCACTATTACCTCTACCTCTCAGGCTCGTTGCTTCAGGGTCCTCCTAGACTCTGATCTCTCCTTACTCCTCACATTCAGTCACTAACCAAATCCCGCTATTTCCACCTAAATAAACATTGCACGCATCTGTCCCTGTCTTAATCAGGACTCTGCTAAAATGCTCCTCCAAGCTCTTATTATCTCCCGCCTTGACTACTGTAACCTCCTTCTCTCTGGCATTAAGAGATTCCAGCTTCTCCCTCCACAGTCTGTAATGAACGCCTGTGCCAGGCTCATCCACCTCACCCCCTGCACCTCTCACACCTCCCCCTCTGTCAACCTCTACACTGGCTCCTGTTTCCTTTTAGAGTCCAATTCATTATATTGGTCCTCACGTACAAAGGTCTCCATAGCTATCTTATAGCTATCCATGACCATTTTATCTCCAACCCTTACAACCTCCTAGTTCTTACTGAAACCTGACTACCTCCCTCTGACACTGCTTACATTGCTGCTCTCACTCATGACAGTCTGCACTTCAGCCATAACTCCAGACCGGGCAAGAGACATGGTGGCGGGGTCAGAATTCTGCTCTCTCCCACCTGCACCTACCAGCATCTCCCTCCTCCCCCGTCTCTCTCCTTCTCCTCCTTCGAGACACACTGCATCCGCCTGTTCTCTCCCCTGGCTCTCAGGGTGGCAGTCATCTACCGCCCACCGGGACCAACCTCCCAGTTCCTTGACCACTTTACTACTTGGCTTTCCCACTTTCTGTCTACTAAGCTCCCATGCCTAATTCTTGGACTTCAACATTCCCATTGATGATCTGTACATAATCCTCCCTCCCCACCGTGAAGGTCATTCTATTGATCTTGTTTTTTCAACCTCTGCTCAGTTTCTATCTCTGATCACCACCTTCTCTCCTTCAACCTATCTGGACTACTTAAAAACCCTGCTCCCCCACCCCACACACGCAGAAATCTGCATGCTGTGGACCCCCATGAATTCTCCAATCTACTTCACCACCTCCCTCATACCTCATCCTTCACCTGCCCTGATGCTGCCACTGACCACTACAACACTACGCTTATCTCTGCTCTAGACACTCTTGCTCCTCTTCGACTCTGTAAGGCCCCACGCCGCCAGCTTCAGCCCTGGCACACCCTCCAGACTCGCTACCTGCAAAGATGCTCCCGCACTGCAGAGCGTGCCTGGAGGAAATCCCGCTCTGAAGCTGATTTCATTCAATCAGGTTTATTCTGCGTTCAAACACCTCTGCCATTCACTTGGCCAAAACAACCCTCCTTCTTCTCATCTCTTATATCTACTCTCCAAACCTAAACTACTCTGGTCCACCTTCAACTTCCTCCTCTACCCACCCGCACCTCCCCCACATCTGCCTTTAGCGCTCAAGACCTGGCAGATTACTTCCTCAATAAAACTATCAGAAGCAACATCCCAACACTATACAGTAATCCGCCACCTCCAATCCCAGAAGCCCCCTCTGCCGCTTCCTCCCAGCCACTGAGGAGGAAGTCATTTCCTTACTGTCCTCCTCACATCTCACACGCGACCGCTCGACCCCATTCCCTCACATCTGATACCTCCACTCTCCTCCTCCCTCACCCCTGCTCTCACACACATCTTCATCCTATCTCTCTCCACCAGCTCCTTCCCATCCGCCTTCAAACACGCGCTAGTTACCCCTTTACTAAAGAAACCATCCCTTGATCCCAACTCTCCATCCAACTACTGTCCTGTATCCCTGCTTCCCTTCACATCTAAGCTCTTAGATAAACTAGTCTTCAACCGCCTCTCCCTCTTCCTGTCCTCCAATTCCCTACTTGACCCCCTGCAATCAGGTTTCCGTCCCTTACACTCAACTGAAACTGCCCTCACCAAAGTCACCAACGACCTCCTAACTGCTAAAAAACACGGCCACTATTCTATTCTCATCCTGCTTGACCTCTCGGCTGCTTTTGACACTGTTGACTACCCCCTCCTTCTACAGACCCTCAACTCTCTGGGTCTCGGTGACACTGCACTTGCTTGGGTTGACTCCTATTTATCCAACAGGTCCTTCTGTGTGTCCATTGCTGGTAACTCCTCCTCTTCATTGCCTTTATCTGTTGGTGTACCTCAAGGCTCTGTCCTTGGTCCTCTGCTCTTCTCTATCTACACCTCCTTCCTGGGCAAAATCATTAACAACTTTGGCTTTAATTAGCACCTCTATGCTGATGACACTCAGATCTACCTCTCTACCCCTGATCTCTCTCCCCCTGTCCTTTCAAAAGTCAGTGACTGTTTATCTGGCATCTCCTCCTGGATGGCCTCTCACCACCTAAAGATCAACATGTCCAAGACTGAGCTCCTACTAATTCCTCCCTCCAATGCCTCCCCACCTCCTGACTTCTCTGTCTTGGTCGATGGTATCACTGTCTCCCCATCGAACAGGTTCGCTGTCTCGGAGTTGCACTCGACTCGGCTCTTTCCTTCATCCCCCACATCCAGTCTCTTTTCCCCTCCTGCCGCTACGAACTACACAATATTTCCAGAATTCGGTCATTTCTTACCACTGACACCACAAAGGAACTCATCCACGCCCTTATAATCTCCCGACTTGACTATTGTAATAATCTTTTAGCTGGTCTTCCGCTCTCCCACCTCTCCCCCCTACAATCAATTCTGAACGCCTCCGCCAGGCTCATCCGCCGCTCTGTCTCTGCCGCTCCCCTCTGCGAGTCCCTTCACTGGCTCCCCATCCACCTCATCCGCCGCTGTGTCTGTGCCGCTCCTCTCTGCGAGTCCCTTCATTGGCTCCCCATCCACCTCACCCGCCGCTCTGTCTCTGCCGCTCCCCTCTGCGAGTCCCTTCACTGGCTCCCCATCCACCTCACCCGCCGCTCTGTCTCTGCCGCTCCCCTCTGCGAGTCCCTTCACTGGCTCCCCATCCACCTCACCCGCCGCTCTGTCTCTGCCGCTCCCCTCTGCGAGTCCCTTCACTGACTCCCCATCCACTGCAGAATTAAGTTCAAAATCCTTATCCTTACCTACAAAACCCTCACTAACTCAGCTCCCCACTACCTGTCCTCACTAATCACCAAATACACCCCAGCCCGCTCCCTAAAGTCAAACCGTGACCTGCGCCTAGGTTCTCCCCGCATCACCTCTTCCCATGATACACTGGAGGACTTCTCACGCGCAGCTCCCATCCTCTGGAACGCTCTCCCTCATACTGTCAGACTTTCCCCTAGTTTCCCTTCCTTTAAACGCTCCCTTAAACCATTCCTATTTAGGGAAGCCGACCACCCGACTCACTGATACACCTCACTGCCCCAACCAGTCCATCACTCTCACCTTGCAGTCCATCACTCTCACCTTGCAGTCCATCACTCTCACCTTGCAGTCCATCACTCTCACCTTGCAGTCCATCACTCTCACCTTGCAGTCCATCACTCTTACCTTGCAGTCCATCACTCTCACCTTGTAGTCCTCTCCTCCTGTTTCCACCCCAAACCCTTTTAGATTGTAAGTTCCCTCGCGAATAGGGCCATCATTTCCTCCTGTACTGGTTTATCAAATGTTGTTCAATGTATTGTAACCCTGTCTATATTGTGCCCATTGTACAGCGCTGCGAAATATGCTGTCGCTATATAAATAAAGATTAATAATAACCGCGCTGCTCCCTACATCTTCCCCCTCATTACCAGGTATATCCCATACTGACCACTTCACTCGGCTAATGCTCTGATACTATCAGCTTTACGTACCCGGACACCCAACTCACGCCTTCAAGACATCTCCCAAACTGCCCCCTTTCTATGGAACACCCTCCCCCGTAACATCAGACTCTTCCCGTCTCTCCAGTGCTTCAAGAAGTCTCTGAAAACACATTACTTCAGAGAAGCCTATCGGCTCACTCCATTATTACCCAACTGTACATTTCATAACTCCATCTTCCCACACAACCTGCATGTACCCCTGCTACTTCACTTACCCTGTTAACCCTCACCTAATGTGTCACCCCTCTCCTCTTAGATTGTAAGCTCTTGAGCAGGGTCGATACTGTAAGCAAGCACAGGACTGACTTGTGGGCGTTTTGTTAGGGCTGGGTTGGCTGGCAGAATGCATTAACAGCATAGAGACTGACCATCGAGAAGCTTCTGGCCATCTGGGGAGGGCGAGGAACCTTACCATGTGAATCTCACATCTGACTCCTTGCTGGTGCGAGTCGGGTCCTTCTGCCCACACAGACTGGCATTGATCCGAGACGCCCAGCAGCAGCGAGAAGTGCACAGCGCCAGCGACACCTCCCGGCCCTCCCAGGTCATGTATACAAAAAAAAAGTACTAACCGCTTGAAGGCGTTGAAAAGAGCTAAGGTGTGCTGGCACTTGAGGTAGAATGTGCGCCACGGCCCTTGTTCCGGGATATCTGCATTTTGGGTGTCTGAGAAGAGGATTTTGAATGCGGCGCCCAGGCCCTGCGTCTGCCGCAGGAAAAAAACACATAACGGTCACAAACGCAGAGATTCAGGCTATTTACTGAGTCTGTAATACACCGGACTGTTTGCGCACCTGAAGCTTCCCCCAACGATGACATTTAAACCACCCCCCACAGTCCAATATTCTGAATAGTTCTTGAAGTGACTCCAGAACTCCAACTGCAAGAAGGAGAAAACGATTAAAAAACATTTAAATGCAAAAAAAAATTCCCATATCACTGTAACATGGACGAGCCTCCTCGTGGGGTCAATATACCCTTTCTATATCACTGTTGCATGGACTAACCTCCGCCTGGGGGCAATATACCCTTTCTATATCACTGTTACATGGACTAACCTCTGCGTGGGGGCAATATACCCTTTATATATCACTGTTACTGCCCCCATTGGGAGGGATTCCAAGTCTCCGAGATGTTTCAGGAGTCTCTCTTAAGTGAATGTGGGTTCGTGACGCCCGCAAACACTTCAGGAACTCCCAGATTCGGGAGAGGTGGGATCAGTCGCGGCCGTAGGGCACCTCATCGTCACCCCATCCTGACGTCACTGCAGAGGTGCCGCGTGATCCTCCTTACAGTCTGAATGTAGAGCCTTGCGGCGTCTCTGCAGTGACGTCAGAACGCGGCAACGATGAGGTGGAGATCATTTGGGGGGGGGCTGGCTATCTGATAGCTGCACCTGGGGCAGGGGCTTTGTGAGTGTGAGAGCAGACTCCTGCCTGGGGTCGGTGGCGTCACTAGGGTTGGTGTCACCCGGTGCGGTAACTTATGGTGTCACCCCCACCCCCGAGTTTTACGTTTTTTTTTTTAACTACTCTTACTCCTAAATCAGTACTCCCATATAACACTGAATGCTCATACACACAGCGCACATTACTGTGAGGTTTATTGCTCTCCCATATGCTCACACAAATTTTTGCCAACTGCCAGCAAGTACGATGCCTGTTCGAAGGCAGTGAAAGCACACATGGATCTATATTGCCCCCAGCAGCTCTGGGTATATTGCCCCCAGCAGCACACCCATGGATATATATTGCCCCAGCTCACATATGGATATATTGCGCCTCAGCTCACACATGGATATTGCCCCAGCTCCTCTCATGGATATGCCCCAGCAGCTCTCATGGATATACTGCCCCAGCTCCTCTCATGGATATACTGCCCCAGCTCCTCTCATGGATATACTGCCCCAGCTCCTCTCATGGATATACTGCCCCAGCTCATGGATAATGCCTCAGTTCATGGATAATGCCCCAGCTCATGGATAATGGCCCCAGCTCATGGATAATGCCCCCAGCTCATGGATAAAGCCCCCAGCTCATGGATATACTGCCCCAGCCCCCAGCTCATGGATATACTGCCCCAGCAGCTCATGGATAATGCCCCCAGCTCATGGATATACTGCCCCCAGCTCATGGATATACTGCCCCAGCCCCCAGCTCATGGATAATGCCTCAGTTCATGGATACTGCCCCCTGCTCATGGATAATGCCCCCAGCTCATGGATAATGCCTCCATCTCACCTCCTGCGTCGCGTGTTCTGCTCCCTCTGAGCGTCCGTCATGGAGCTTGGGCGCTCACCTGGGGGGGAGCCACGTGACCAGCCGCGATCTCGCGAGAACTCGGCTGGTGACGTGTTTCCCCCAGGCGAGGGCCAAAGCTGCACAGCTTCGGACGCTCGTAGGGAGCGAACACGCGGCGCAGGGTGAGACACCCGCCCTTAGGTTGACGGTGTCACCCTAAGGGCGGGTGTCACCTGGTGCGGGCCCCACGTTACGACGCCCCTGCCTGGGGTCCCTGCTACTCTTCATGGGTGTATTGCTGTTCTCCACTCACAGTTTGGCCGGCTGATTAACGGCGTTTGGCAGTCAGTGCAGCGTATCACGGCTGCTTTCAGCGGATTGCGGCTGCTTTCTGCGGTCTGTTCAGCGGATTGCAGCGGCTTTTGACGGTCTGTTCAGCGGATTGCTGCTGCGTTTAGCGGGTTGCGGTGGCTTTCGGTGGTCTGTTCAGCGGATTGCAGCTGCGTTTAGTGGATTGCAGCAGCTTTCGATGGTCTGTTCAGCGGGTTGCAGTGGCTTTTGACGGCTTCTGTTCAGCGGGTTGCAGTGGCTTTTGACGGCTTCTGTTCAGCGGTTCGTCGGCTGCGTCCATCAGGTTTACTGGCGAATCCCTGCTACACATTGCGTGGCCCTCGCGGTGGATGCTGGATTCACCGCAGGGTCAGGGAATTGAACTCGCTGGAGGGGGACGAACACGAGAGCACGGAAAATTCAATGAAATTAATAACATAAATGTAAGGGAATATATAAAATAGTAACCGCTCATTAACCCACGAAATGCCACCAAACCAGGGGAAAACATTGTGATTAACACACAGACTCCCCATTAACCCCTGAGATGCCATTACAGCTGAAATAACCATAAAATGCCATAAAACCAAGAGAAAATGAAATAAAAGTCAGTGTTAAAAAAAGAGTAATTTTTATTTAATGAATTATTGGTGATTAACTTTACACATTACACAATCATGGTGGATATCATTAGAAAGAACAGACTCTGCACTTTCCAATGACACCTCAACCAGCCTCCTGCCATGCTCAGGGACCGAGATACAGGGCTCCAAAGGACCCCTGGGTCTCCTGCGATCCAAGCTTCCCCCAGGGGAGAAGGCAGCAACCCCCACCCGGAGTCTGTGACTCTCAGTGCGGGGAGAAGTGCTGGGAAAGGGCGGCTGATACACACAGGGAGGGAGGGAGGGAGTGTGAGTGCGGGGGGGGGGAGAGTGGCCGGGGGGAGGAGGAGAGTCTGGGACGGCTGGCTGATCCCCTTCCATTACGGAGCGCCTGGGGGGGGGCGAGTGGCCGGGGGGGGGTGGCGCTCTGCTGGGGGAGGAGACGCTGGCTTGCTTTATTCGACGCTCGTGCCCGAGTGCACCTACGTCCCAGAACACAGCTGAGCGGCCGCTTGATTGACAGGTTCTGAGACGTAGGTGCACCAGGCGCATGCGCAGTGGGGGCCAGGCATTTCTCGACAAACGGGCAATCTTCGGCTCCTGCCTAGGGGCGCCTGTCCACCAGGGGGCGCTAAAATCCGGATTACTCCACTGAACGCTGGAATCCTCTCAGCCTGTCAGCGCTGTCTCTCTCTGTAGGGAGAGATCAGCGCTGTGCAGGGGAGAGGCCCGCCCCCTCCATGACACTGCCCGGGGGCGGGGAGAGGAGAGAAAGCAGCCCTCCCACCATCAGGGCTCCCCCTGCTTCCCCTGTCTCTGTGTGCCAGGAGAGAGCCAATGGGAGCCTCTTGAAAAATGACCCGCCCCCTTCCTCGCACATGATTACCATCAGCACGTGGCTGCAGCTGTGTGGAGGAGGAGAGGAGCCAGCAGCCCTGACACCCTGACATGCCGTGATCTGCAGAGACGCAGGTAACGGGGAGAGAGACAGGGTAACAGGGGCAGACATCCCAGCTCACACATGTCACAGCTCCCCCACTTACGTGGATCCATGGTGGCTTAAAGTCTCCACCAGCATCACGTCCTGCACACACTGCACAGGGAGGGAGGGAGGGGTGAGAGCTGGCAGCATATACTCTATACTGGTCCCTGCTCTCCCCCCTCTGCAGGGGAAAGTCTTCTTGGCCCTTCTGCACATGTTTAGAAATTCTCCCCCAAGTAGCCCAGAGGCAGCAGCAGCAGCAAGACATGGCAGATTCTCCTCACTCTTTGCCCCCTCCTTCCTCTCCCATAGACGGTTAATACTGGTCAGAGCATCCAGGACATTGTGCAAAGAAAATGTGCACATCAGTTTTGCTGAGGACACAAGAGTGCTAAGATAACTTCCATAGATAAAATAACAGCCCTGGCTCTGCAGCGTGGTGGCACTGGCACGTGGTGGCACTGGCACGTGGTGGCACTGGCACGTGGGGGGGGGCTGACACTGAGGCCTGGTGCAAACTTGCTGTAAATGTCAAATATCTGCTACTATTCTCTGGAAGCTCAATATATTAAAGTTATTCAAGTTATACAATGTATTGTATATATAAAAAGGCACACAATTGTGTGTAATTATATTTTATAATGGGATATTTTGAAGATAATTCAAGGTTTCTCTAGATTGTAAGCTCCTATGATCAGGCCCCTCTACACCTCTATTTTCCATCCTATGTCCGTTTATCCATATCTTGTTCCCTTTTAATTATTGTAAAGCGCTGCAGAAACTGTTGGCGCTATATAAATGATGATAATATCTGGTCCCTCACTGCTCACACTCGGGTCTGGTGCGTCTGGGTATGCATGTATCTGGGTTCTGATGCGTCTGGGTATGCATGTATCTGGGTTCTGATGCGTCTGGGTTTGCATGTATCTGGGTTCGATGTCTGAGGTTGCGGAGGGTGGCATAGAACACACTAGGTTAGGGAGGATGAGCGGCGACACATTGAGGACTGTAGAGGGTGACGGGGCTGGGGAAGACAGCGTTTTAGATTGGAATGACTATTAAGCTTAACAGGGGCATAGTGAGGGCTGGAACTGACTTCTTGTAGCCCTGGTGAGGGCACGTAAGGGGACAGGAGAATGACCACAGTCACATTTTGAGGCAGGGAATGGTGGCAGAGGGCTGTGTGGAAGCCGAGGAGGTTGGCAGAGGAGAGTGGCAGGACACTGGGGCAGTGGAGACCAGCATGGGATCACTGGGTGTGACGGGATGCAGTGAGGCTGGCAGGAATTACAGGGGGCTGAGGAGAAGGGCAGGGATCACATTGGGGGAAGATGCCAGAGGGTAGAGGATGGTCTTGGGAGGATTAGCAGACAGGACAGAGTGAGAGATGAGGTGGAGGGTAGGAGACACATGGGTGACAGAAGAGATCATTATATTAGAAGGATTTACTAACATACTCAGGAGATAGAAACACAGAGAATGCGGGATAATAGGTTTGATCATGAAGTATAGGAGTATTAGTGAAGTATTTTGTGGGATAGCGAGATACGTGGATTAGTCATGGGGTTTGGGGGGGGCGCCAAAGTGACCCTTCGCCTTTGTTGGCAAAAATTCTTGCACCGGCCCTGCTCTTTCTTTTACCGTTTCTTTCATCAGCCTCTTTTTTTATCTTTTCTATGTGCCTCTTTCTTTCGTTTCTTTTTTCTGCCTCTTGTGGCCCCTGCGCGTCACCATAAGACGCCCATCTTCTGCGCCGCTAACGGGGGTCCGCTTTGCGAGACGCCACTGCCGGCTAAGGCTGTCAGATGAACACAGTCTGAGCGCGCTCTGCGTGCGTGCAAAGCGGACGGACGTACTGGCGGAAGATACTGTAGACGCCACACGGTCCGTTTTTTTTAATGGATTTGGAAAAAAAAAGGGAATTATGGGAAACAGAATTAATTAAAACTAAATGACAATTACAGTCAGCCAGAAAAACTTCTGAGCGTCAACGTTATGGACGTCGCAAATGCGCTGCATCTGACGTCGCCTCATCATGCACACAGGCCATTACGCGGACGTGGCGTACTCTGCGCGTCCATCTTAGCGGTTTTAGGTTATCGCCTAATTTGCGTCCATTTGCCACGTGCGTTGTGCGTGCGCAGTTCGGTGCGCACATACTTCGTGTGTGGGTCTCTATTGATCATGACCCGCCGACAAAACCCGCCGCAAAGCCACCGAACACTCACCACAAAACCCGACGAAGGCACACTGAAACCCGCAAAAACATCTGGATTAACCCTGCCGAAAACGCCAGAGAAACCCGAGCAGCCGCCGATCACAGCGCAGAGCAGCCACCGGAAAAACCTGACACTGCAGACGAATGGAGTGAACAAAAAAAAACAAAAAACAGTACACTTGAATGTTTGAAAAGTGAAACGCTGTTTGCAAAGAAACTACTGAGCGAAAATGTCTGAAATTTATATATAAGATCCAATGAATGATAATAAAAAAGGGCTGTTACAGAAAAAAAAAATATAGGGGAAAAAAGGTTTGCAAAAAAATCTCGAAGAATGCCTAAAAAAAAAAAATCTATAGAGAGACTTTTTACTGCAGAATATTATAATGAACGGTTTATTAGATATTGAATTAAAACAGGAATATTTTTAACATTGAAGCCTATGGGATTCGTCTGAATAAACCTGTCGAATGAAACCACTGAACAGCAGGGCAATTCGGCAACTTTTCACTGCTGGTTTTTGTTCTCTATGGGGATTTCACTGCTCTCGAACAGGCACCGAATCTGCAGACAATTCACCAGGATTTGGCAAACTGCCTGCTCTCGAAATAGACGAATGGCCAGGAAAGGTAAGCGTACGCTGAATTTCACTGTTCGGTTACCTTTCGCCAGCCATTCGGATCTCTTTGAATAACCCTGTATGTGTAAAACATTTGTAAAAAAAAAAAATCAGTATTTCCTTTTCTCATTTTTTAAGGCGGTGGCATTACCTGCTTTACTTATAAAGCAAACAATGCAGCTGCACTAACCTTCTCATTTCCCACGCTGGGACCAAATGTACAGAAGATGGTGCAGAGCTTTATTACACATTGGTCCATCTAGAACACAAGCCGCTTCACTGCTGTGAGGAGAGGTCCTTTGGACCCATGTATTTCCATTCTTTATACCCCAGAAAGTCACGTTAGCTGTCAGTGGACAGGTCAGTCTGGCCTTTCTAATGATACCAATCATGACCATGTAAAAGAAAAACCCAACAACAAACATAAAAAAAATGTTTAAATTTATTTCTTGTTCCAAAGCAATGGCATTGTCCATTGGTCAAGTATAAAATGAGCAAAACCATTGCTATTACTGTAGATACTCGAGTACACTGCTAGATATTGGTGACAAAAATTTACTTTAAACTGGAGGGGTTGCGTTATATTCGAGACATCTGCATCGCGTGTAAAAAAAAATGAAAACAACTTGCCTTGCTCTGGATCCCAAGTCTCCTGGAGGTTCTGGTAGTCTCGCTGAAGTGAATGCGGGCTCCCTGATGCTTGCATACACTTCAGGAACTCTGGGATTCGGGAGAGGTGGGATCCATCACACATAGATTACAGGATCAGAAACAACATGGGTTTACCTCAGGGAGATCATGCCAAACTAATCTTATTGATTTTTTTCATTGGGTAACAAAAATAATAGACACAGGTGGTGCAGTAGACATTGCTTATTTAGATTTCAGTAAGGCTTTTGATACTGTTCCGCATAGAAGGCTTATCAATAAATTGCAATCTTTAAGCTTGGATTCCAATATTGTTGAATGGATTAGGCAGTGGCTGAGTGACAGGCAACAGAGGGTTGTGGTAAATGGAGTTTATTCGGCGCAAGGTCTTGTTACCAGTGGGGTACCTCAGGGGTCAGTACTTAGACCCATTCTCTTTAATATTTTTATTAGTGATATTGCAGAAGGTATTAATGGAAAAGTATGTCTTTTTGCTGATGACACAAAGATTTGCAACAGGGTTGACGTTCCTGGAGGGGTCAGCCAAATGACAAATGATTTAGGTAAACTAAAAAAATGGTCGGAGCTGTGGCAATTGAGTTTTAATGTGGATAAGTGCAAGATAATGCACCTGGGACGTAAAAACCCAAGGGCTGAATATAGAATATTTGATACATCTGAGGGTTGGGATTTAGGGGTTATTATTTCAGAGGATCTAAGGGTAAGTAGTCAATGTAATAGAGCAGCAGGAAATGCTGGCAGAATACTTGGAAATGCTGGCAGAATGCTTGGTTGTGTAGGGAGAGGTATTAGCAGTAGGAAAAGGGAAGTGCTCATGCCACTGTACAGAGCACTGGTGAGACCTCACTTGGAGTACTGTGTGCAGTACTGGAGACCGTATCTCCAGAAGGATATAGACATCTTAGAGAGAGTTCAGAGAAGGGTTACTAAAATGGTGTACGGCTTGAAGGAGAAAAGTTACCAGGAAAGGCTTAATGATCTTAACATGTACAGCTTGGAAAAAAGACGAGACAGAGGAGATATGATAGAAACATTTAAATACGTAAAGGGAATCCACAAGGTAGAGGAAGGGAGTATATTTAAAAGGAAACAAAGTAGCAAAACAACAGGACATAGTCTTAGATTAGAGGGGCAAAGGTTTAAAAGTAACATCAGGAAGCATTATTTTACTGAGAGGGTGGTGGATACATGGAACAGCCTTCCAGTTGAAGTGGTAGAGGCCAAAACAGTGATTGAATTTAAGCAGACATGGGATAGGCATTAGGGATGACCCGAACACTCCCCGAGTTCGGTTCGAAGTCGAACCCGAACTTTCCAAATGTTCTGGTCCGAACTCGGACCCCATACAAGTCAATGGGGCTGAAAATTCGGTTTTTAGAGTGCCCTCCAAGAGGGCATATATGCTAGATATTTGCCATAAAATGTGTATGGGGGTCCGGGTAGTGCCCTGGGGGACAGGAAACAAGAACAAAAAGTAAAAAAAAAAACGTTTTTAAAGGGACAGTGAGTTTTCCATTCAATAAGGGTTAAAAATAAAAACGAAAAATTCCTTCAAATATCGTGCCTAGGAGGTCCCCATAACCTGTCCGTGAAGTGGTGGATTTCTAGGATGTATAGAAATATGTAAAAACCAAAAAATGACATTTCAAATGAAGGTAAATGCTTTTCCTTTAATCTATCCATAAACAACTGCTTGGGGCGGCAGTCTGTATGAAAAGAGGAGACATTTTCGGACACGCAGAAAAAGTTTACTGATTTTTTGGCGGTGAAAAGCAGGAGAATGGAAAATTCTAGGTCAAAATAGCCAAACCAGAAAAATTCTCCCATTTAGGCTAGGGTCAGACTAGCGAATTTTTAACATGCGTTTAGGCGCACTTAATCACGGCCGCACTAGCATCAAATGACGGGCAATGACAGCCAATATACTAAGTACGGTCGCACAAAAGTCTGGCTGCGCAACGCAAGTGGAAAATGAACGCATTTTTTTGAGAACGTAGAACCGCTAGTACGGACGTACAGAGTGCGCTGCATCCACTAGTGGCGTGTGTGCCTGATTTAGAGACGTCAGACCATGCTCATGTCCGGCCAACATAACGTCCAGACACCCAAAGTTTCCTGGTTTGGATCTGTAAAAAATCACGCACAAAAATGCGCATCGTATGACCGTTTTCGCGCATTCTGTGAAAAAATACGGCAATGCGTTCGGACGCACTTTTTGAGGTCGCTGTGAAAAATGCGTTAGTCTGACCCTAGCCTTATCTCACTTTCCAAATCGGCTATTTGGTCCAGATTGTTCTGTTTTCCTGCCATTCTCCTGGTTTTCACCTTTCTCTGAACAACCCTGAGAGAGAGGTGAAAGCCAGGAGAACTGGCAAGAGAAGAGAACAATCTAGACCAAATTGCCAATTTGGAAAGTGAGTTAAGGCTGGGGTCAGACCAGCGCACTTTTAACGTGCGTTCTGGCGCACATAATTACGGCCGCACTAGCAGCAGATGACGGGCAATGACGGCAAATATACGATGTACGGCCGCACAAAAGTCCGGCCGTGCAAAGCAAGTGGAATTTGAACGCTTTTTTCTGAGAACGCTGAACCGCTAGTACTGACGTACTGAGTGCGCAGCTGCGGCATAGCGGCGTGTGTGCGTGATTAGGAGATGTCAGACGCTGCTAATGTTCAGCCTACATAACGTCCAGACGCAAAAAGAGTTTTATTGACGATCCGTACAAAATCACGACCGACAATGCGCGTCGTCTGACCGTTTTTGCGCATTCCGTGAAAAAATACGTCAATGCATTCGGACGCATTTTTTCACGTTTGCGGGGAAAAATGCTTTCGTCTGACCCTAGCCTTAATGGGAGAATTTTTCTGGTTTGGCTATTTTGACCTAGAATTTTCACTTCTCCAGTTATTCTCCTGCTTTTCACCGCTCTCTGAATAACCCTGTGAATGTTTAATCCCGAGGTGAAAAATAATATTGCTTAAGGCTGGGGTCAGACGAGCGCAGTTATCACGTCCGTGTTGCCGCACATTTGTACGTCCGTGGCAGCATAGCATTCTGACCAATGGAGCCCCACACACGAAGTACGTCCGCACGGAAGTGCGGGTGCATGGCGGACGCAGCAAACGGACGCAGGTTAGGCAAGAACGTAATACTGCTAGAACGGACGTGCGGAGTGCGCCACGTCTGCAACGTCCGTGTAGCTTTGTATGTGAGTGAAGAAACGAGGTCAGATGGACTGCATTTATACATCCAGCATTTTTGACGGACAGAATGTTTTTTCATTGTAATTTATTTTCCCTGCTACATCAGTCAAAAAATACGTCAGTGAAAAAACGGACTGTGTGGCCACTACCTTGTTGTCAGTCAGTAAGTACGTCCGTACTGCACGGACGCACAGTCCGTACAAAATGCGCTCATCTGACCCTTAAAAAATGCGAAATTTTCCCGAGACCCCATTTCTAATTTTTTTAACACGCGCACCCCATACAAAAAATAACCGCAAACGATCGCATGTTAAAATGTGAAAAAAAAACTTTACACATAATAAATTATTGAAAATTCACATTTTATTGCATTTTTGTTATAATATACAGACATGACATAACGTATACATATAATAATGACATATTATGAATCTGCCAAGTCTGCCGGAAAGAACGATATATAATATGTCTGGGTCATATATGGCTACAAAACGCGGTTAATCATGATGAGCGAAAGCGGTAAAAATGACCTCAGCACAGAGGTGTGAAAAGCCTCAGCAGCGAAAGGGTTAAATGCAGCATATTAGGATGTTTTAGGGAAATTAATTCTCAAATCTCAATCAGAAGCAGACACCACCCCACCCTCAGTATGTTGTACAATGTATCAAATTGATTACCAGACTAAAAACACCTGGTGTTATGCCCGTTTGTGAACAGAGGTCATTTAGAGTTGATAATCTTTCCACGTACACATTAGTTTTTAATTCAATATCTAATAAACCGTTGCTTATAATATTCTGCAGTAAAGAGTCTCTTTATTTCTAGATTGTTTAGTATTTTTTTAAGCATTTTCTATACTTTTTTCAAAATTTCTTTTTTTTTTCGAACTCGAACCGAACAGACCCAAAAAGTTCGAAATTCCCGAACTTTCGAACTGCCAAAGTTCGGGTCGAACTCCGAACCGTCCGAACCCGAACAGCTCATCCCTAATAGGCATAAGGCTATCCTAAACAAAAGATAAATCCAGGTAAAGTATCCATGTAATTGGGCAGACTAGATGGGCCGAAAGGTTCTTATCTGCCGACATTTTTCTATGTTTCTATAGGGCACGCTCAGTTTAAGCCAATCATTCACCACGCTCGCATCCGCCAGCCATCTTAATCGCAAGAAGACGGGTGGCCGGTGGCTTCATACTTGGTAACAACTGCAATCATTCTAGAGCAGAGCACCCTGGCCTGAGGGGGAGCCTGACTGTGTTAAGAGAACCTGGAAGGATTTTAATGGTTTACCGGTACAGTATACTTTTATAATTTTGCTCCACTCGTTATATGCGAGTCTTGAGTATTCTCTCATTTCCATAATAAATCTCTATCCATCGCGTTATATTTAGGTCGCGCTATACTCGAGTATCTACCATCATTTTTTTTACAAGAGTACCCCATAGAATATATAACCACAAAGGTATTGATTATAAAATGTGAAATAATTTTACAAGGTGTAAAGGATTGAAATCTGAATGGAAATTTACATTTATTTTGCATTTTTCATTATAGCATTCTAGCAGGACATGTATACATATAATAATAATATATTGTGAATCTGACGAGTCTGCTGAAAATAAGGATTTATAATATGTCTGGGTCCTGCAATATAACCAATGGCATCACAGGGGGGGCGGGGAGTGCGGCCCGCACAGGGTTACACCTAGACATGTGCATTCATTTTAGTACTAAAGCGATTTAGTCCGAATTTTGGGAAAATTTAGTTTTAGTATGACTCAAGAGAAACGAAACTGCTCAGTACAAAAAACAAAAGAAACTAAAATAAAATGCACTACATTTTAGTTTCAGTCCTTTTTGTGATATTACATTGATGAGTGAAGGAGACCAGCAATGAAGAGCGCAACATCTCAACATCCGAAGTTCTGCACCCTCCACATGCCAAAGCAGTAGGATGTTCTATACAGAGAGGGGCATTAATTAATGCAGGAGGATGTTCTATACATTATACAGAGAGGTGTATTAATGCAGGAGGATCTTAATATACATTATACAGAGAAAGGTATAAATTGAGGAGGATGTTCTACACAGAGAGGGACATTAATTAATTCAGGAGGATGTTCTATATATTATACAGAGAGGGGTATTAATTATACAGAGAGGAGCCTTTTTTTTAGCCCTTTATCCAGTGGCTGTGACGTTGAGATCGCTGCTGTTACATTATCTCTCAGTACAATGTATCAGGCTCAGCTGTTACAGTAACTGACTGTAACAGCGCTCAGAGTTTCAGTAAAACAAGAAAATAATATTGTTCTAACCTCTTCTATATAAAAATATTATTTACTAGTTTTACTGAAACTCTGAGCGCTGTGATGAGCAGCAGTCAGTTACTGTAACAGCTTTGCCTGACACGGGGCAGTATTACAATGTTGGTGCTAACTTAACCAGAGCTGTTGTAAACTGAAAACCTCCATAGACTATAATGGCTCTGGGAAGTTTACAACAGCTCTGGTTAAGTTAGCACCAACTATGTAATATGGCTCACATTGTGCTGAGAGTGAGAGATACTGTAACAAGCAGCGATCTCAGCCCTGTGAGGAGCCACTATAATAGTAATTGTATCCACTAGTTTTCGGATGAATGAAATTAGTTTTCATACTAAAGAACTGAAAACGAATTTCTTTAGCAACTAAATAAATTGCATTTTAGGACTAATCCATTAGTTCAAAACGAAATTTTGTGCTGTGCACATGTCTAGTTACACCACCCCCTAGAATATTTTTTTTTTTTTATACAAACAGAAAAATATTTTACCAGGAAGGATACATTGAGATTTCTGATATCTCTCATCTTCAAGTATGTCCTGGGTAGGCAAGGCCTAGGCTGGCGCTTTCCAGGGGCCGCCAATAAAACCACCACTAAAGGGGATATCACAGAGCACCGAAATGACGCAGTTCCCCGCACTTTGGGGAATCAAATTTCCCAAGTGAATTCACTGCAGGGTCCCTGAAGTGCTGGAAATCAGCCACTGAATGCTGCGGCAAAAAAACTACTGAACGAAAATGTCTGGAATTAACATAAGATCCTACGAATGATAATAAAATGGTCCGTTACAGAAAAAAGAAAAAACGCTATTGAAGAAAAAAAAAAAAAGGATTTTTTTTTGATAAATGCCTAAAAAGATACTAAAAAACAAATATCAATAAATTAAAGACTTTTTACTACAGATTAAAGGAATAAACGGTTTATTAGATATTGAATAAAAACTGGAAGATTTTTAACATTGAAACCTGAACAAACCTGCCGAATGATACCACCGAACAGCAGGATATTTCTCTGCTGTTCGATGTCTCTGAAAAGATGAACCATTACTTCTCTATGGAGACTTTCACCGTCTTCGAACAGGCACCGTATTTGCTGGCAGTTTGCCAAAATTTGTGTGTGAGCACTTTACAGAGCTCCACAGCAATAAACCTCACAGTAATGTGTGGTGTGCATGAGTGTATTATAGAATCCACAGCAATAAACCTCACAGTAATGTGCGGTGTGCATGAGTGTATTATAGAATCCACAGCAATAAACCTCACAGTAATGTGCGGTGTGCATGAGTGTATTATAGAATCCACAGCAATAAACCTCACAGTAATGTGTGGTGTGCATGAGTGTATCACAGAGTCCACAGCAATAAACCTCACAGTAACGTGCGCCGTGTATGAGCATTCAGTGTTATATGGGAGTTACTGATTTATGAGTAAGAGTAGTTAAAAAAAAAACGTAAAAATCGGGGGGGGGGGGGGTGACACCATGAGTTACTGCACCGGGTGACACCAACCCTAGTGACGCCACGGAATAGAACATCTGGAAATAACTGGGTGCACAATCAGTGGTGTGTTATAGTTTTGAGCTGCGCTAGGCAACACAAAACTCAGCCCCCCCCATGTAAGGATCTATGATTGCTTGTAAAGAGGGGCAGTGCGTGTGAGCGTAGACTGGATCCACAGCAATAAAACTCTCAAGATAATGGGCAGTGCATATTTTTTATTTGATTTTAATATTTACCGTCTTCTATGAAGTTTGGGAGCCGGGCAGCTTGAGACTGTCACACAGTGTCTCCGGCAGCTTCTGCGGGTGATGGGTCACTCCCTGGACCTTCTTAGATGATCTCCAGGGGGCTGCAGGGGCAGGATCTGTCTCGGACCCCACAGTGACATCATCTCATGTGGCTGAGAACGAGAGCCTCGAGGACACGTAAAAGAGGAGTACGTAAAATCCATGTTCGAGCCGCGAGAACTCCAGCATATTTTTAACACCCCTCCCCCGAGATTCTGCCACCTGACGCAAACTAGACTGCCTTGCGGCAGATACACCCCGTGCTTCTGCAGAATCAGTTAGCACCTCCAGCAAAGTGCAAACCCCCCCCACACCACCTCCTGCA
Source organism: Leptobrachium leishanense (assembly GCA_009667805.1). Taxonomy (NCBI): domain Eukaryota; kingdom Metazoa; phylum Chordata; class Amphibia; order Anura; family Megophryidae; genus Leptobrachium; species Leptobrachium leishanense. The sequence goes on from RXON01005058.1 coordinate 25,687, forward strand.
AACCTCCCACCGTGCACGCACCTCCTGCAAACTCCCCCCGCAAAACCCCCCCACGCACCTACTGCAAAACCCCCATCACCTTCTGACCCCCCCCCACACCACCTTCTGTGCCCCCACAACCCTCCAAAACAAAACTTCTGTACCCTCAATGCCCTTGCAACCCCCCCCCCCAATGGAGTGCAGAGCAGCCAGATCCTCAGCAATAGACGGCCCTCCCGGCAGCCTTAACACCTAGTATAAAATGTAAGCGCAAAGGCTCGTATGATAAAATGTGAAAAAAGACACTTTACACGCTACAGTATACTTTGATAATTTTGCTCCACTCGTTATATTCGAGTCTTGAGTATTCTCTCATTTCCATAATAAATCTCTATCCATCGCGTTATATTTAGGTCGCGCTATACTCGAGTATCTACCATCATTTTTTTTACAAGAGTACCCCATAGAATATATAACCACAAAGGTATGGATTATAAAATGTGAAATAATTTTACAAGGTGTAAAGGATTGAAATCTGAATGGAAATTTACATTTATTTTGCATTTTTTGTTATAGCATTCTAGCAGGACACGTATACATATAATAATAATAATATATTGTGAATCTGACGAGTCTGCTGAAAATAAGGATTTATAATATGTCTGGGTCCTGCAATATAACCAGTGGCGTCACAAGGGGGGGGCGGGGAGTGCGGCCCGCACAGGGTTACACCACCCCCTAGAATATTTTTTTTTTCTATAAACAGAAAAATATTTTACCAGGAAGGATACATTGAGATTTCTGATATCTCTCATCTTCAAGTATGTCCTGGGTAGGCAAGGCCTAGGCTGGCGCTTTCCAGGGGCCGTCAATAAAACCACCACTAAAGGGGATATTCACAGAGCACCGAAATGGCGCAGACATTTCAGTGTTCTGTTGTTCCCCGCACTTTGGGGAATCAAATTTCCCAAGTGAATTCACTGCAGGGTCCCTGAAGTGCAGGGAATCAGCCACTGAATGCTGCGACAAAGCCGTCGCTGGCTGTTTTCAAAAAAACTACTGAACGAAAATGTCTGGAATTAACATAAGATCCTACGAATGATAATAAAAAGGTCCATTACAGAAAAAAGAAAAAACGCTATTGAAGAAAAAAAAAATAGAATTTGTTTTGATAAATGCCTAAAAAGATACTGAAAAAAAATATCAATAAATAAAAGACTTTTTACTACAGATTAAAGGAATAAACGGTTTATTAGATATTGAATAAAAACTGGAAGATTTTTAACATTGAAGCCTATGGTGTTCCCCTGAACAAACCTGCCGAATGATACCACCGAACAGCAGGATATTTCTCTGCTGTTCGATGTCTCTGAAAAGATGAACCATTACTTCTCTATGGAGACTTTCACCGTCTTCGAACAGGCACCGTACTTGCTGGCAGTTTGCCAAAATTTGTGTGTGAGCACTTTACAGAGCTCCACAGCAATAAACCTCACAGTAATGTGTGGTGTGCATGAGTGTATGACAGAGCTCCACAGCAATAAACCTCACAGTAACGTGCGCCATTATTGAGCATTCAGTGTTATATGGGAGTTACTGATTTATGAGTAAGAGTAGTTAAAAAAGAAAGCGTAAAACTCGGGGGGGGGGTGACACCATGAGTTACTGCACCGGGTGACACCAATCCTAGTGACTCCACTGAATATAACATCTGGAAATAACCCGGGGTGCACAATCAGTGGTGTGTTATAGTTTTGAGCTGCGCTAGGCAACACAAAACTCAGCCCCCCCCATGTAAGGCTCTATGATTGCTGGTAAAGAGGGGCAGTGCGTGTGAGCGTAGACTGGATCCACAGCAATAAAACTCTCAAGATAATGGGCAGTGCATATTTTTATTTGATTTTAATATTTACCTTCTATGAAGTTTGGGAGCCGGGCAGCTTGAGGCTGTCACACAGTGTCTCCGGCAGCTGCTGCGGGTGATGGGTCACTCCCTGGACCTTCTTAGATGATCTCCAGGGGGCTGCAGGGGCAGGATCTGTCTCGGACCCCACACTGACATCATCTCATGTGGCTGAGACCGAGAGCCTCGAGGACACGTAAAAGAGGAGTACGTAAAATCCATGTTTGAGCCGCGAGAACCCCAGCATGTTTTTAACCCCCCCCCCGAGATTCTGCCACCTGACGCATACTAGACTGCCTTGCGGCAGATACACCCTGTGCTTCTGCAGAATCAGTTAGCACCTCCAGCAAACTGCAAACCCCCCCCACACCTCCTGCAAACCTCCTACACGCACCTCCTGCAAACCCCCCACCGTGCACGCACCTCCTGCAAACTCCCCCCGCAAAACCCCCCCAAGCACCTACTGCAAAACCCCCATCCCCTTCTGCACCCCCCACACCACCTTCTGTGCCCCCACTGCCCCCGTAACCCTCCAAAACAAAACTTCTGTACCCTCTATGCCCTTGCAACCCCCCCCCATGGAGTGCAGAGCAGCCAGATCCTCAGCAATAGACGGCCCTCCCGGCAGCCTTAACACCTAGTATAAAATGTAAGCGCAAAGGCTTGTATGATAAAATGTGAAAAAAAGACACTTTACACGATGTAGATTATTAAAAATTCAATTTATTGCATTTTTTGTTATAATATTCAGGCAGGACGTGACGTATACATAATAATGATATATTATGAATCTGCCGGACAGAACGATATATAATATCTCTGGGTCGTATAATATAATGTGGCTTCAAATCACGTTTAAACATGAGCAAAAGTGGTAAAAATGAGCTCAGCACAGGCGTGAAATGGCTCAGCAGCGAAGGGGTTAAAAGAATAAAACGGTAATATTTTTCTTATTCAAGGTTTTTTATTTTGCAAGCAAGAGCAGAAACATAAAGTAATCAACATAAGTGGCCCCGCAGGGCCAGAAAAACTCACATATGTAATACATAGGACATAAAAGATCCATCAACATAGGCATATGTAGATAAAAGGGTCTCAGACAGGGGCTGACTGGCAACTTTTGGCCCAGGGGGCAAGTATGGCCCAGAGTGCAGCAACTCAGGCCCTTGTGTATAAGCGTATCACAGAGCTCCACAGCAATATAACTTACTCTCATACACACCGCACATTACTGTGAGTTTTATTGCTTTGGACCTCTGTGATACGCTCAAACACACTGCACATTACTGTATCAGAGCTCCACAGCAATAAAACTCACTTTAATGTGCACAGTGTATGAGCATATCACAGAGCTCCGAAGAGAGAGAGAGCGAGGGAAGGAAGAGAGAGAGGGCGAGGGAAGGAAGAGAGAGAGGGCGAGGGAAGGAAGAGAGAGAGGGCGAGGGAAGGAAGAGAGAGGGGGTGAGGGAAGGAAGAGAGAGGGGTGAGGGAAGGAAGAGAGGGTGAGGGAAGGAAGAGAGAGAGGGTGAGGGAAGGAAGAGAGAGAGGGAGGGAAGGAAGAGAGGGGGGCGAGGGAGGAAGAGAGAGGGGGTGAGGGAAGGAAGAGAGAGGGGGTGAGGGAAGGAAGAGAGAGGGGGTGAGGGAAGGAAGAGAGAGGGTGAGGGAAGGAAGAGAGAGAGGGTGAGGGAAGGAAGAGAGAGAGGGTGAGGGAAGGAAGAGAGAGAGGGTGAGGGAAGGAAGAGAGAGAGGGTGAGGGAAGGAAGAGAGAGGGGTGAGGGAAGGAAGAGAGAGAGGGTGAGGGAAGGAAGAGAGGTTGTTTCATCTATTTTTTCACTTTTTTTTTTTTTTTTTTTAAAACAAAAACACCTGTCCAAAAGATTCTTCCATCGACTCCAGAGGAAGGCGAAAAACCTTGGACATCCTTCTAGGAAGGCGTCCAAGGGAAAAATTCCTTCCTGACCCCATTTTAAGGCGATCGGCTATACAGAAAACCTGTCTGGCCCTGGAGCGATATTAAAAGGGAAAGAACCTTTTGGACAAGTAAAATAAAAATCGCCGTCTGTCCTCATCTTCTCCCAGGCTGTACCGCTCATCTACCGTGCGTGATTGACTTACCTATCCTCTTCATCAAACGCAGAGTCTGAGCTCAGAGAGTGTGAGCCTCCTCTAACATACTGTCCTACTATGACATCACATGACATCACAAGTGGGCGTGGCTTTCACAGCACAACGACCTTATATGGTAAACAGAGGCCTCCCTTTTCACTAATGAAACCTTGGCTTAACATTAAATGTGGTATGAAAGCTACATTGTCATAAATAAATAAGATTTTTTTTTTTGTTTAGTTAATGCAGCAATATTGATCCCATTTCAATTATAATATGAACAATGATGCTGCACTAATGGGGGCCATTTGCCAAAAATCATAACGAGTCCCCATTTCTAATTTTTTATTTTTTTTTAACAAGTGCACCCCATAGAAAATATAACCGCAAACGCTCGCATGATAAAATGGGAAAAAAAAACATGTTTACACGCTGTAGTGGATTCAAAATTCAATTTATTGTATTTTTTGTTATAATATTCAGGCAGGACGTTACGTATACATATAATAATGATATATTATGAATCTGCCGGAAAGAACGATATATAATATGTCTGGGTCGTATAAAAAAATTGACTTCAAATCGCGTTTAAACATGATGAGCAAAAGCAGTAAAAATTAACTCATTTTTTTTGGAGGAAATTATGTGATTTTTTTTTAGTAAACGCCCCCATAGAAAAAATTCATATTTGAAATGGGAAAAATATTCCCGCATTAATAAAAAAAACTAGTTTTTAAAAAAAAACTTTTTTTTTTTACACATTTTTTTAGAGCAGTTGGTCGCAGCCCCGTGACATCATACACAGCTGTGTGACATCATATCCTTATGTTTGACATCTCGCAGGAGAACAGCCTGAAGTCCCAGAGCCACGTTCAGGTAGAGGCGCAGGCGGCCGCTCTGTCTTGAAAGTGACAGTTGATGGCAATATAAATATCCATATGTCCCCCACTTGCATCAATCACTTTCCCCGTCGCTGTTGATTTCTGTGCTGGCCCTCCCTCATATGTGCTTCCACACGCGCAAACCCCACCTAGAGACAAGCATAAGAACTCATCCAAAAACAGCAACAAAGCAGCAAGTTAAGGAAAAGTCTCAGGGATCCAAAACGAGCAAAAACTGTAACCAAACGCACGTTTCACCACGTGGCCTAAACCTTTACACCGTACTGTATGTATGTCATTCCCTTATTTGTATCCTACACCTGCCGGACACGTATCACCTGTTTGTAAATAAATTCACCGGAGTTTCCGCTACAAGCTGCCTGTTTGCCGTGTCCCTGCATGTGGTCTCTGTATACTCCGCTTCCACGATTGTGACAATAATAGTGCGTATTGTGTAATAAAACCAAACCAAGATAAAAACTCACATGAAGTAGAGCCAAGAGGAGCGGCTGTACCTTATTAATGCCCAAGGGTTGTTTGTTGTGGCAAAACCCCACGAAAGCCCATTCAGAAGGAAATATTGCACAGGTATTGCATATAATGTAAATTCACTTATTACACAATAACAATAAAAGTGATAAGAAAAGTCACCAAAAAGCAATTCAAACAAACTTCATAAGCGTTTATTCAGAACGCACCGAAATGTCGCCGACACGTCGCTGCTCTCGTTCCCCGCACCTTGTGGGATCAAATTCAGCATTCACCGCAGGGTCCCCGGAGTGCAGGAACGGATCCAAGAATCCGCCGCAAAACCCCAGAAAAATCACCAAAGCTGAAAATCTGCCGAAAAAAACGCCGCCGACACGATCCGACATATCGAATCACTACGCGGCCTAACACATCTGAAAGAAGCCGACGATCCGCAGAACACAGCACCGACCAGCCGCCAGGAAAAGACGGCAAGCTGACGAACGGGGTAAAAAAAACCAATACAGAATGATTGAAAGTGTCAAAATTGAAACGCTGTTTGCATAAAAGCTACTGAACGAAAATGTCTGGAATTAACATAAACGTCCTATGAATAATAATAAAAAGGTCTGTTACAGAATAAAAACATATTAAAAAAAAATACTGTGTAAGAAATGTGACGAAAAAATGCTCTTAAATAAAAGAGACTTTTTGCTGCAGATTAACCCCTTGGCTGCGGAGGACGTGTGGGGAACATCCTCATTAACTCCGCTGTATGCGGGGGACGTTCCCCACACGTCCTCCGGTAGCCGGAGCCCTGCCAGAGATACTCACCTCTCTCTCGTCCGGCGGCGTTCTGACTTCCTGGAGGTCAGACGTCTCTTTTATGGGCCTCCCCGCGTAAATGACATCGCACCATGATGTTATTCTCAGGCGATCCTCCGGCAATGCCGAGCAGCAGTGACAGAGCGGCGGGTGAGGTGGATGAGCCTGGCAGAGGCATTCAGAATGGATTGTAGGGGGAGGCGGGGAAGAGAGGGAGGCCAGCAAGAAGAGATAACGCAACGCCAGGATTTAGCCGGCTTGAAAAAGAGTCAGATCGAGTCGAAACATTGCCGGGTCCACCTGGGTGGAATAAAAAGATCTCCCACTAAATCGCGACGCTGCGTTATCTCTATATTGTGTGTTTTCCTCTAATATTGCTCCATTTATTGTATCTTTGTGGATCTATCACGGTTCCATTGGTTCATGAGTTTCTCATATGGTTTAATGCACGCTCGCTGCCACCTAGTGGCCAAACAAGGGATACACCACTAGATATTAAAATGCAGTCAGCAATGTATTGATCAAAAACTCGTTTGCCGCGTCGCCCGCTGACAAGAACACGTCGCAGAGCTGGTCCACGGCCTGGGTTTAGTGGATTTGGGAACGTGGAGAATACAGGGGACAAGTAACTCCTAAAATACAGCTACCCTACTGAATCACATGACCTCTTTCCAGGCGTTTCAGGATTCCGGTGCCCAGGTCACCGGTTCGCCAGCTAATGTAGGAGACATTGTGCCCGTCTGGTTACCGAGCTGTCCTGAAGACTGAAACTCTTGGTGACGTGTATGGGACACAATGTGACCTCCTGCAGGAAAACTGAAACAGGACAGGCTGAAAGGATCGCCAATACGCTGCGATCCACCGGCTAACCTGGCGATTTAACTCCATTTCGGTGATTCCATAGCGTCGAAAATTTGGTGAATTCACCATTTAGCAAATGTTCACTGTAATTTGCGAAAAGTGGAATCACCGAAGCTGTTATCGGACGTTAAGAAAAAAACACCAAATTTAGCCTCGAATTCCACCGAGCAGGAAAAAAACAAACATGAGCTTAAACCAATAGAAATGTAGTAAAAATGTGTCTAAATAAAAGATCCTTAAACAAAAAAGAGTAAAAAAAACAGAATTAAAGAATTATAAGATAAGAAACAAACAAAAAAAATTACAAAATAAAGTAAGGAAATTTTTTTAAATTTTTTCAAAAAAATTAAAAGGTTTTCGTGAAATAAACCCCCGGTGATTTTCCATTTATGATCTTGCAGCTTAATGATTCGCCGGAGGACATCGATGATGTCAGCCCACACCGGGGGGCCGAGCGATCAGCCGGAATAAGGGCTGATCGCGGGCTGCAAAGGGAGGACGCGCTCAGCGCGTCCTCCGCAGCCAAGTAGCAATGCGGTTGGACGCGCTGAGCGCGTCCACCGCATTGAAAGGGTTAAATGAAAAAATTTATCAAAAAAAATAAAAATCGAGAAAGAAAAGCGACAAGATTTCGTTCCTGGCTGAACGCACCATGTTTTTTTTTTCTTCAGTCCAGCTGCATTCAGCGTTTGGCTGCGTTTGGCGGTGCTGTCCTCGGTGCTGAAACCCCTCCCCCCACTCAGATTGTCCTTTTACATTAATTTCATGAACACTCTACGCACCCTGACCTCTTTAGCTTATTAACCCTTTGACGCTGCAGGGCGTGTTATGCCGTCCGCGCGGCGGGAGGGCTTTGAAGCCACAGGACGTACATGTAAGCCCCGCTGACTTCAGGGGGCTGTCTCGGCCCCTCCCCACATCCGGTGCGCACCGCTGGCTACATAGAGACAGCTTGACCTCAGGCTGTCCCCCTGCAGGCGATGACGTGCGTCGGCTGGAGGGGACAGTCGAAATCAGCAGCTCACAACAGCACCTGTCGGTGAAGCGTACATGTATGACTCGCCAGCATTAACCCCCACCCGACGGGTGATGTACGCCCATGCATAAGGGGTTCAAGTGGTCAGAGTGGAGTGCCCCCCCTTCTCATCCTGCTTTTGTGCCGACATCATCGTGTCTATCTGAATGCTCGTAGCCGCACTCGTTTGGGGAGAAAGCAGACATGAGCTTAAGCTGCCATGAAGCATCAATCCCCGCTGTGACCAGGTGCGCGTGTACCTCGTGTGCGATAAGTATGCAATGTGTGGATTTCTTTCCTCTGTCTTTGTTTCTTCTGTACCTCTTTCTTTTACCGTTTCTTTCATCAGCCTCTTTTTTTATCTTTTCTATGTGCCTCTTTTTTTCGTGTCTTTCTTTTATTCTGCCTCTTGTGGCCCCTGCGCGTCACCATAAGACGCCCATCTTCTGCGCCGCTAACGGGGGTCCGCTTTGCGAGACGCCACTGCCGGCTAAGGCTGTCAGATGAACACAGTCTGAGCGCGCTCTGCGTGCGTGCAAAGCGGACGGACGTACTGGCGGAAGATACTGTAGACGCCACACGGTCCGTTTTTTTTAATGGATTTGGAAAAAAAAAAGGGAATTATGGGAAACAGAATTAATTAAAACTAAATGACAATTACAGTCAGCCAGAAAAACTTCTGAGCGTCAACGTTATGGACGTCGCAAATGCGCTGCATCTGACGTCGCCTCATCATGCACACAGGCCATTACGCGGACGTGGCGTACTCTGCGCGTCCATCTTAGCGGTTTTACGTTATCGCCTAATTTGCGTCCATTTGCCACGTGCGTTGTGCGTGCGCAGTTCGGTGCGCACATACTTCGTGTGTGGGTCTCTATTGATCATGACCCGCCGACAAAACCCGCCGCAAAGCCACCGAACACTCACCACAAAACCCGACGAAGGCACGCTGAAACCCGCAAAAACATCTGGATTAACCCTGCCGAAAACGCCAGAGAAACCCGAGCAGCTGCCGATCACAGCGCAGAGCAGCCACCGGAAACCTGACACTGCAGACGAATGGAGTGAACAAAAAAACAAACAGTACACTTGAATGTTTGAAAAGTGAAACGCTGTTTGCAAAGAAACTACTGAGCGAAAATGTCTGAAATTTATATATAAGATCCAATGAATGATAATAAAAAAGGGCTGTTACAGAAAAAAAAATGGGGAAAAAAGGTTTGCAAAAAAAATCTCGAAGAATGCCTAAAAAAAAAATCTATAGAGAGACTCTTTACTGCAGAATATTATAATGAACGGTTTATTAGATATTGAATTAAAACAGGAATATTTTTAACATTGAAGCCTATGGGATTCGTCTGAATAAACCTGTCGAATGAAACCACTGAACAGCAGGGCAATTCGGCAACTTTTCACTGCTGGTTTTTGTTCTCTATGGGGATTTCACTGCTCTCGAACAGGCACCGAATCTGCAGACAATTCACCAGGATTTGGCAAACTGCCTGCTCTCGAAATAGATGAATGGCCAGGAAAGGTAAGCGTACGCTGAATTTCACTGTTCGGTTACCTTTCGCCAGCCATTCGGATCTCTTTGAATAACCCTGTATGTGTAAAACATTTGTAAAAAAAAAAAATCAGTATTTCCTTTTCTCATTTTTTAAGGCGGTGGCATTACCTGCTTTACTTATAAAGCAAACAATGCAGCTGCACTAACCTTCTCATTTCCCACGCCGAGACCAAATGTACAGAAGATGGTGCAGAGCTTTATTACACATTGGTCCATATAGAACACAAGCCGCTTCACTGCTGTGAGGAGAGGTCCTTTGGACCCATGTATTTCCATTCTTTATACCACAGAAAGTCACGTTAGCTGTCAGTGGACAGGTCAGTCTGGCCTTTCTAATGATACCAATCATGACCATGTAAAAGAAAAACCCAACAACAAACATAAAAAAAATGTTTAAATTTATTTATTGTTCCAAAGCAATGGCATTGTCCATTGGTCAAGTATAAAATGAGCAAAACCATTGCTATTACTGTAGAGAGGCAAAAAAGGAGATCAATCAGCGCTGCTGCAGACAAGGTGCACTAGTGCCACTAATTTATTAGAAAAAGGAACACATATATACAGACGTTTCAGGGATACAAACTTTCCTCAGTGCAAAGTGCCCAAAGACATACAATAACAGAATGAACCCTTATATACATAACAGACATAGGGTAGGCGGTACAGAGGTTCCACAAAATCATGGAGGCAAATCAAACAATCAAGGACATTCATTAACTCTTTCGTACCGTCTGTGGATGGCAAACGAATTCCACAGAGGGTCCAAGCTGTAGTTAGAAGCACCAGCCAGCGTTACAGTCTCCATGAACGAGCGATACAGGAAGCAAAAACGCCATTTGGGAACGCCCCTCAGAGCCGGCTGGAACTGAAGCCGCGATGCGCAGAATCACAGAATGACAACGTGCAGTAAAGCGCCAATCGATGTATAGATAGCCAGAAATAATGTTTATACTTAACAAAAGATAATAGATAAAGACAAAATGATGTGGTAAAGACATCTTGCAATGATCTCCACATCTCCATGATGTCTGGAAGGACCAAAAGATAGGTCTGGTCTGTAATGGATGAAATAAATCAAACCTTAGCCTAACCTAGTGATAACAGCCAAAGTGATAAATATGATAAAGATTAAAATAAACCACAAAACGTAAAAAGTACGTTAATGATCTAGTTAAAACAAGAAGAGTCGAAAGCTCAAATAAAACAGAACAATAATTATGGCAAATAACATAAGATGGTTTACACAGGAGGATAATGATGAGGAGGAGGAAAAAAAAGGAAGAACAGCTCACCTAAACTGCAGATACCTCATAGACGCAGCTAAAGGAAACAGTGCCACTCAAGCCTCTCATTTAGGCCATGAGGGGACACCGTATCCAATAGATACGTCCACCTTGCCTCCCTCTGCAACAACATCCTATCCCGATCACCACCCCGCGACAAAGGAAGAATCCTATCTAGAATTTGGTAACGTAGTTGTGAGACATTATGTCTAAATTCTCGAAAGTGTCTTGCAACAGGAAGATCAGATATAGGGCTACGAATGGAGGTCTTATGTTCTGAAATGCGATCTTTGAAGGGTCTTATGGTTTTGCCAACGTACCCCAAACCACAAGGACACTTCAAGAGATAGACCACAAAATCAGATTGACAAGTAAAAAACCTTTTAGTTTGATGCCTTCACCCGTACGTGGGTGAGTACAGGTGTCCCCTTTGATAATACCATTACAATGATTACACTGTAAACATGGATATGTACCATGGACTGGAGTTGAAAGGAATGTTTGTTTAGCTCTGGGAAAGAGTCAGCTCTCAACAACTGGTCTCGTATATTCCGGGTTCTTCGCATAGCGAATACAGGGGGAGTAGAAAACAAATGGCCTATTTCTCTGTCACTCTGTAAGATATATCCAATTTGATCTAATAATTTTTTTAATATCTTTAGAAAGGGGTGAATAAGTACTGACAAATGGAAGGCGATCCATTTTTTTTCTTAGGAGCATCACGCAGAAGTGCCTCCCTAGTTACTCCCAAAGTTTTAAGTTGTGCTTGTTGCAAGACTCTTTCTAGTATAGCCTTTATCATGAAATTTAGTGCTCAGTGTATGCAGCCTCGTGTCAAGTCTCGTGTGATCACTCACAATACGTTTAACACGTAGCATCTGGCTGTATGGAATAGATTTCTTCTGTCCCACAGGGTGGTAACTGGAAAAGTCAAGAAAACTGTTAACATCTGTGGATTTAACATATAGATCAGTGGCCAATTTGTTGCCCTCCTTATATACCAATACATCGAGAAAATGTACACTTTCGTGATTACTTTCCATAGTGAAGGTAATATTAAGATTCCTAGAGTTAAGAAACTCAAAGAACTGTTGTAACTCACTGAATGAATTGCCGGTCCAAATAAGGAAACAGTCATCGATGTATCTGAACCAAGTAAATACCTTATCCAAAAATGGATTGTTAAACCAAATATAAGAATCCTCAAAAGAGGACATATAAAGGTTGGCATATGCTGGTGCCATATTGGCACCATGGCGGTCCCCTTGCACTGTTCATAAAAAATGGTACCGTATCTGAAATAGTTTTTCTTCAGAACTATCTCCAGTAAACTCGACACAAAGTCCAGCATTTTACCGGAGATAGCTGATTCACTGAGATGTTGACGGACGGCCCTAAGGCCTTCGTTGTGAGGAATAGACGTATATAGGCTATTAACGTCAAGTGTAACCAAGATAGACCCAATAGGTGGCGCCAGATCGCGTAATTTTAGCAAAAAATCTTTCGTGTCTTTCAAAAATGATTTAGTTTTGGGTACCAATGGTTGAAGAAACTGGTCCACAAAAATGGCTAAAGGCTGAAAGACTGAATCAGTGCCTGCCACAATTGGGCGCCCTGGTGGAGGAAATACACCTTTTATGCACTTTAGGCAGGGTATAAAATACAGGAATGGTAGGAAATTTTGTACATAAATATTGTCCAGTTCTATCTGAGATGGTTCCCTCATCAATGGCTGCTTGTACAACATTACGGATTAGAATGATAATTTGAGCAGTAGGATTGGATTTAAGAACTTTATAATTTGTTCTATCAAAAAGTTGCCTTGTAACCTCTGCATGATACTCCTCAGTATTTTGAACCACCACCAAGCCACCTTTATCAGCTGGCTTGATGGTGATTTTTTTGTTCTTACTTAATTCCTGCAGGGCACGTCTCTCCCTAGTGGACAAATTATTTTTCTTAGGGAATCTTTTTCCAAGGTAATGCATCTACAGCTTGTTTCACAATATTCATAAATGTAATAGATGAGGAATTAAGTACCATAGGGGAGAAACGACTCCTGGGTCTACACACCTCATAAAGTTGATCAACTGAATCTGACAAAGAGGCATCTGCAGTAGGGTCATCGTCTGTTCTTTGCTGTTGATTTGGCAACTGGTGTTGTCTGTCTGAAAAGAAAATTTTAAGATTAATCACTCTAAAGAATTTTTGTAGATCAACATGAGTAAGAAATCTATCAGCTCCACATGTAGCTGAGAAATTCAGTCCTTTGCTCAGAACCAAAGACTGGTCTGGTGTAAGTGCCATATTCGACAAATTTAGTACCCCTTTGCCACTCCTTTCTCCTTCTGTTTGCTCCTCGTGTATGTGAGTTTGGTCTGGATTACTGGAGTATTGTTTAGAGGTACCGGATCCCCGGCATCCTCTCTGCCTGGGCCTGGCTCTAAAAAAGGCACCGCAGAGGTAATGGAGGAAGTAGAGTCACTCGCCGAAGCTGTAGAAATAGTATCCCTATCAGATACCGTAGGACGTGTAGATCTTGGTTTTCTCTGCTGTTTCGTATTAGTTTTCCAGCTATAAACTCGATTATACTGGTAATCCAGGGTGTCTCTTCTAAACTTCCGAATCTTAACGGTCTGAATTTCTCTTTTAAGCTTATCATTCTGCACATTAATTTCTTGAATAAGCTGGTTTAATTTCTCCACATTAGTAGATAATGTAATGTTTGTTTTAGTCTCCAAAATGTCCCTTGATAAATCCTGTAATTCTTCACCAACGCTTTCGACTGTGAGAGCAATGAGGTCCAAAGAGCATTTATTTAATATTTGATACCAACGTTTCATATGGTTCTCATTATTTTTGCACAATGTAGGTGTTAATTGGGATCGTAAACCCCGCGGAATTCTTTTTGCTCTCAAGTACTCCAAAAGCGTGGACTGATGTAGTTGATAATTAGTTTCTTTTCTAGTCAGCGATTCCAGCCTTTTAGTTAATGTCTGTATGTCATTGCCATAAAGAAAGTCTGCTCCTATACTGGCAGTGTTATTCACCAAGGTATCCAGGTGTTGTTGGGTATAGGCAAAGGTATCCGCTCGATTGGTCGTTAATGCGGTAATATCCGCAAATGACATTTTTAAAAAAAGAAGGTTAACCCCAGTAAAGGTCGGAATGAAAAAATCAGAGTTCAACTGCAAAGAAATGGACCCGGGGTCAGGTGTCTATGGCACCCGAAGATAATAAAGCGATACTTATCAGCTGCTGCTAGAATGATGTAAGTCCCATATGTTCATTCCAATCCACAGGGAAACGTAAATCCAGAGAGGCAAAAAAGGAGATCAATCAGCGCTGCTGCAGACAAAGGTGCACTAGTGCCACCTAATTTATTAGAAAAAGGAACACATATATAACAGACGTTTCAGGGATACAACCCTTTCCTCAGTGCAAAGTGCCCAAAGACATACAATACAGAATGAACCCTTATATACATAACAGACATAGGGTAGGCGGTACAGAGGTTCCACAAAATCATGGAGGCAAATCAAACAATCAAGGACATTCATTAACTCTTTCGTACCGTCTGTGGATGGCAAACGAATTCCACAGAGGGTCCAAGCTGTAGTTAGAAGCACCAGCCAGCGTTACAGTCTCCATGAACGAGCGATACAGGAAGCAAAAACGCCAATTTGGGAACGCCCCTCAGAGCCGGCTGGAACTGAAGCCGCGCATGCGCAGAATCACAGAATGACAACGTGCAGTAAAGCGCCAATCGATGTATAGATAGCCAGAAATAATGTTTATACTTAACAAAAGATAATAGATAAAGACAAAATGATGTGGTAAAGACATCTTGCAATGATCTCCACATCTCCATGATGTCTGGAAGGACCAAAAGATAGGTCTGGTCTGTAATGGATGAAATAAATCAAACCTTAGCCTAACCTAGTGATAACAGCCAAAGTGATAAATATGATAAAGATTAAAATAACCACAAAACGTAAAAAGTACGTTAATGATCTAGTTAAAACAAGAAGAGTCGAAAGCTCAAATAAAACAGAACAATAATTATGGCAAATAACATAAGATGGTTTACACAGGAGGATAATGATGAGGAGGAGGAAAAAAGGAAGACAGCTCACCTAAACTGCAGATACCTCATAGACGCAGCTAAAGGAAACAGTGCCACTCAAGCCTCTCATTTAGGCCATGAGGGGACACCGTATCCAATAGATACGTCCACCTTGCCTCCCTCTGCAACAACATCCTATCCCGATCACCACCCCGCGACAAAGGAAGAATCCTATCTAGAATTTGGTAACGTAGTTGTGAGACATTATGTCTAAATTCTCGAAAGTGTCTTGCAACAGGAAGATCAGATATAGGGCTACGAATTAACTTGACGTTAATAGCCTATATACGTCTATTCCTCACAACGAAGGCCTTAGGGCCGTCCGTCAACATCTCAGTGAATCAGCTATCTCCGGTAAAATGCTGGACTTTGTGTCGAGTTTACTGGAGATAGTTCTGAAGAAAAACTATTTCAGATACGGTACCATTTTTTATGAACAGTGCAAGGGGACCGCCATGGGTGCCAATATGGCACCAGCATATGCCAACCTTTATATGTCCTCTTTTGAGGATTCTTATATTTGGTTTAACAATCCATTTTTGGATAAGGTATTTACTTGGTTCAGATACATCGATGACTGTTTCCTTATTTGGACCGGCAATTCATGTGAGTTACAACAGTTCTTTGAGTTTCTTAACTCTAGGAATCTTAATATTACCTTCACTATGGAAAGTAATCACGAAAGTGTACATTTTCTCGATGTATTGGTATATAAGGAGGGCAACAAATTGGCCACTGATCTATATGTTAAATCCACAGATGTTAACAGTTTTCTTGACTTTTCCAGTTACCACCCTGTGGGACAGAAGAAATCTATTCCATACAGCCAGATGCTACGTGTTAAACGTATTGTGAGTGATCACACGAGACTTGACACGAGGCTGCATACACTGAGCACTAAATTTCATGATAAAGGCTATACTAGAAGAGTCTTGCAACAAGCACAACTTAAAACTTTGGGAGTAACTAGGGAGGCACTTCTGCGTGATGCTCCTAAGAAAAAAATGGATCGCCTTCCATTTGTCAGTACTTATTCACCCCTTTCTAAAGATATTAAAAAAATTATTAGATCAAATTGGTATATCTTACAGAGTGACAGAGAAATAGGCCATTTGTTTTCTACTCCCCCTGTATTCGCTATGCGAAGAACCCGGAATATACGAGACCAGGTTGTGAGAGCTGACTCTTTTCCCAGAGCTAAACAAACATTCCTTTCAACTCCAGTCCATGGTACATATCCATGTTTACAGTGTAATCATTGTAATGGTATTATCAAAGGGGACACCTGTACTCACCCACGTACGGGTGAAGGCATCAAACTAAAAGGTTTTTTTACTTGTCAATCTGATTTTGTGGTCTATCTCTTGAAGTGTCCTTGTGGTTTGGGGTACGTTGGCAAAACCATAAGACCCTTCAAAGATCGCATTTCAGAACATAAGACCTCCATTCGTAGCCCTATATCTGATCTTCCTGTTGCAAGACACTTTCGAGAATTTAGACATAATGTCTCACAACTACGTTACCAAATTCTAGATAGGATTCTTCCTTTGTCGCGGGGTGGTGATCGGGATAGGATGTTGTTGCAGAGGGAGGCAAGGTGGACGTATCTATTGGATACGGTGTCCCCTCATGGCCTAAATGAGAGGCTTGAGTGGCACTGTTTCCTTTAGCTGCGTCTATGAGGTATCTGCAGTTTAGGTGAGCTGTTCTTCCTTTTTTCCTCCTCCTCATCATTATCCTCCTGTGTAAACCATCTTATGTTATTTGCCATAATTATTGTTCTGTTTTATTTGAGCTTTCGACTCTTCTTGTTTTAACTAGATCATTAACGTACTTTTTACGTTTTGTGGTTTATTTTAATCTTTATCATATTTATCACTTTGGCTGTTATCACTAGGTTAGGCTAAGGTTTGATTTATTTCATCCATTACAGACCAGACCTATCTTTTGGTCCTTCCAGACATCATGGAGATGTGGAGATCATTGCAAGATGTCTTTACCACATCATTTTGTCTTTATCTATTATCTTTTGTTAAGTATAAACATTATTTCTGGCTATCTATACATCGATTGGCGCTTTACTGCACGTTGTCATTCTGTGATTCTGCGCATGCGCGGCTTCAGTTCCAGCCGGCTCTGAGGGGCGTTCCCAAATTGGCGTTTTTGCTTCCTGTATCGCTCGTTCATGGAGACTGTAACGCTGGCTGGTGCTTCTAACTACAGCTTGGACCCTCTGTGGAATTCGTTTGCCATCCACAAACGGTACGAAAGAGTTAATGAATGTCCTTGATTGTTTGATTTGCCTCCATGATTTTGTGGAACCTCTGTACCGCCTACCCTATGTCTGTTATGTATATAAGGGTTCATTCTGTATTGTATGTCTTTGGGCACTTTGCACTGAGGAAAGGGTTGTATCCCTGAAACGTCTGTATATATGTGTTCCTTTTTCTAATAAATTAGGTGGCACTAGTGCACCTTTGTCTGCAGCAGCGCTGATTGATCTCCTTTTTTGCCTCTCTGGATTTACGTTTCCCTGTGGATTGGAATGAACATATGGGACTTACATCATTCTAGCAGCAGCTGATAAGTATCGCTTTATTATCTTCGGGTGCCATAGACACCTGACCCCGGGTCCATTTCTTTGCAGTTGAACTCTGCTATTACTGTAGATACTCGAGTACACTGCTAGATATTGGTGACAAAAATTTACTTTAAACTGGAGGGGTTGCGTTATATTCGAGACATCTGCATCGCGTGTAAAAAAACCAACTTGCCTTGCTCTGGATCCCAAGTCTCCTGGAGGTTCTGGTAGTCTCACTGAAGTGAATGCGGGCTCCCTGATGCTTGCATACACTTCAGGAACTCTGGGATTCGGGAGAGGTGGGATCCATCACAGATAGATTACAGGATCAGAAACAACATGGGTTTACCTCAGGGAGATCATGCCAAACTAATCTTATTGATTTTCTTCATTGGGTAACAAAAATAATAGACACAGGTGGTGCAGTAGACATTGCTTAT
>RXON01005059.1:0-31103 GCA_009667805.1 Leptobrachium leishanense
CCAGTCACTTGCGGTGCACCCCAAGGCTCAATACTAGGCCCCCTGCTATTCACAATATTCATAAATGATCTGCCCAACGTCTGCAAAGCCTCAACTGTACATATGTACGCAGACAACACTGTAATCTATACCAGCAAACCAAATCTCCCGCAGCTGGAGGCCGTGCTGCAAGAATAATTCACAGAGGTAGAAAAGTGGATCAAACACAACAAACTTTTTTAAATACTGACAAAACTGTAACGATGCTATTTGGAACAGCACCTAAACTACACAAATTGCAAAATCCCCATCTATGTGTTGAGACAAAATCAAATGGCACACTGACCACAGTCACTTCTCTCAAATATCTAGGTATGTGGTTGGACCCTAATCTATCCTTTGGCCCCCACATCGAAAAACTCGCATCTAAACTTTACCCCAAACTAGGTGCCCTGTACAGAAACAAATCCTGCCTGAGCCCCGCGGTAAGAAAGCAGATTGTACAACAAATGCTTATGCCGGCTATTGATTACGGAGATGTAGTGTATGCAGCAGCCCCGCAAACACACCTTCAGAAACTTACTACATTGTATAACTCCTTCTGCCGCTTTGCATTACAACGTAACTACATGACCCACCATTGTGACATGTTAAAAGAGCTAAACTGGCCATCGCTGGAGTCTAAACGCACCCTTCACCTTTCCAGCCTGGTGTTTAAGAGCATTTCTGGGAAGCTGCCACCTTACCTGAATAGACTGCTTCTCCCAGCAGCTCCCTCATCCTGTAACCTCCGATCCAGGACCAGCACCTTACTTGCA
Source organism: Leptobrachium leishanense (assembly GCA_009667805.1). Lineage (NCBI taxonomy): Eukaryota > Metazoa > Chordata > Amphibia > Anura > Megophryidae > Leptobrachium > Leptobrachium leishanense. The sequence continues at coordinate 798 of RXON01005059.1, forward strand.
ATACCACAATACAAAGAAACAGTGGCTCGGTCCTCATTTTCCTACAGAACACCACATTTATGGAATAACCTCCCAGACACCATCAAATCTTCCCCCAGTCTTAAGTCACTCAAGAGCTCCTTACTAACATACGTCAATACAGAATGCACCTGTAAACATGTAACCTAGTGACTATATTTCCTACATATTTATTTTCTGTTAATCTGTATATTTGTGTTGTTTTTTAATATCTTGCATTGTATTACTTTGTATTTCTGTAACTGTAACACTTCAATGTTCTTGAACCCAGGACATACTTGAAAACGAGAGAAATCTCAATGTATCCTTCCTGGTAAAATCCTTTATAAATAAATAAATAAATATTAATTATCACAACTCCCTGGATACAATGCAACTGCACTTTGGATTCCATTAAGATGGTGTTTGTGTTCCTCTTTGCACATTTTCTCAAAAGTTAAATTATAACTAATATTGAGGGGTTATTCAAAGACCATCGAATTGCACCGTAACATTTCTCAGTACGGTGCAATTTAGTGGCAATTCGGCTATTCAGAAAGCTGGCAATTCGTCAAATATTGGATAAATGCCAGTGAAATACGGGGCAATTTGGCGGCAGTGAAATTCCCCATAGAGAAGTAATAGTTAATCTATTCAGAGAATGCCAAACAGCAGCGAAAAGTTGGAGAAGTGCCCAGTGATTTTCTTCAGTGGTTTGTCGGATGCATTCGGTAATTTATCAGTGGTTTATCAGATGCGTTTGGTGATTTTTCAGCAGCTTTCGGCGGTTTATCGGATGCGTTGGGTGGGTTTATCAGATCCATTCGACACGCTTCAGGAACCCTGCAATGAATACTGAATTTACCGCAGGGTAAGCGAATTGAGCTTGCTGAAGTGCGTCGAATGAAAGAGTGTGCAATAACATAAAAAGCTCACTTTATTTGCACTGCTCTTTATGTGTAATTATGTGCCTTTGACATTGTTTACACAAGCTTTGAATAAAAACATATTGTACAAAAAAACTCACAACATTTTTTCCATTGGGCTCTATCCATACAGAATTATCTATCCACACACTATTACAACCAAGTACCATTCAATATATTCCCCAGCAGTCCAAAGAGATAAACAACTGTTTATCCCCGATGAGCTATGAGCGAAACGTGTTGGAAATACGGCGCAATTTATAGCTCACATTTCCTTTCTTGTTTGATACAATGTTGTTTATCTTTTTTGTCTGCCAGGGAATATATTCAGATTTATGAAAAAAAAAAGGATTTATGTATGACCAGTTGCAGTTCAAGCATTTATTATAGAGCACTGGGAGTTAATGGAAATGTTCAGTTTGGACTCCTGATGTGTTTCCTTAGTATGATGTGTCGTGATTGCATATTGGGTCAGAGCCTATATCTCCCTTCATCTTATATTCTTTCAACCTCTTGTTTTATGCAAAATTCAGAGAACATTATCAGACTTCAAAAGTTACATTTTAAAAGCGAGGGGCCCTCTTTTGGAAAAGAATTCAGAAACGGGCTCTGAGTGAAAGTGAAGTGGAAGCTTGGAGATGCGGTAGCAGCAGAGGATTTTTGTCAAGTGCGCTGGACAAGAAGTGCATTTATTCATGTACTAATTATTTTTTCTAAGTGGAAAAAAAATAATAGAGAAAATAAGAGAGCACGGCAAAATGTTAAAAGACCATTGAAGAACAGACCTATTATAAAAATGGATGTATGGAATATAGCAAAAATTAAATAAAAGTTTGAGTGTTGTTTCAAAAACATTGTAAATTGCGTCATAAAGCATTTTCTTTTAAATAAGTTATTATTATAATAAAACTATGATAAAGACTTATAAAAGCACATGGAGCTAAAGACAAAAATGCATGCTTAATGCATCTTGGAGCACCGACAAAACCTCTAAAAGTACCAAGAACTACAAAACCATTAACCCTGTCACCAACAAAACACATGTACACAATTTAGCTTTAAAATACTGTGAAAAAATTGAAAATGAGAATCTAAAACCTGCATACCTTTTTTTTCACAATATTTTATTGCAGAAAATTAACTGATGAATGAGAAAAAAAATAGCAGTAACATTTCCAAGTGGTTTTTGGGTTGTAGGAAAAAAAATGTGATGAAAGGTAAAATGAGAGCATCACGTGCTATAAGAATGTGTGAATCTTACAGTGCAATATAGGAGAACTTCAAAGTAAGAAATCAGAACAGTATTGGTATTGAAGTATTGAAGTATTGGTGGACCCATTTCTTACATATTTTTTTTTCTGTTGATCTGTATATTGGTGTTGCTTTTTTAATACCTTGCATTTTATTACAGTAGGTACAGAAATACAAAGTAACAATTCAATGTTCTTGAACCCAGGACATACTTGAAAACAAGAGAAATCTCAATGTATCCTTCCTGGTAAAATCCTTTATAAATAAATAATGGGCATAGTAGGGGAGTTGTAGTTCAGTTACCAACTTTATATTGTTGAAAACTGAAAGATGAACTACAACTACTAGAAATCCATACCCAATGCTACTATTCTCATATATATATGCAGCTTCTCTTAAACTACAACGCAAGAATTCATTGAAAAGTGTCCAAAGAGCATTAACCTTGCTGATCCATCACTCGTCTGGACTTCCTTCCGCAACATATCAGAAAAGCCATTTTATTGGGTATATTTTAAATAAAGACTATTTATTAAAAGATAAAGAACTATTTATTAACTTAAATCTTTCACGACCAATATCTCTTGAACTTTTTTATGCATTTTACAATTTCCTAATGGATTTTTCTGTAAATATATTTTACATGTTGCGTCCTAATGAACTGTGGGAGCTGCATCTGTATAAATAGTAATGTCTGTAGAAAAGTTCTGGTTAGCTATTTAATAAGCACAACACAAAAATTATATATGTCCGAATTTCTAAGTATAAAAAAAAACCTTTTAATTAAAAAAGAATACATCCAAAATAAAAAGTTTCTTTAAAAAAATAATATTGTGTTACTATTTGAAATGTTAACCACATCAGTTTGTCACCAAAATAATAATTTTCTTCAAATAGATGTTGTTCAAAATCCAAAATTAAGTGTCACCATAGTAGCTTTGGCATGAATGAAATTCTCGGTTTGCTCTTGAATTGACTCAATAAATATTCACAATGTGCAGGAGAGAAGCAAAACAAATGAATATTAGGGCTGGGTAGTATATAGAGAACCTGAAGGGAGACATCACCTAATTAAAAGGGATACTCTAGGCAACATGACCACCTAAGCTTTTTTAGGTGGTCATGATGCCCGGAGTATGCCGCCCTCTGTCCCCCCTCCCTCCGCTCAGCCGATCAGCTGAAAAAGCTGAAAACAGCTGAGAGAGGCGGAGGAGTTTACTCCGCCCTCCCAGCTGTCAGTCAGTAGAGCGGGATTCAGATTTCCCGCTTCTGCCGACTATTGCCGAGTAGGAGACGTCATCGCGCTTTCAGCACGATGACGTCTCCAACTCGCCGCAGTAGCTGGTGGCAGCGACTGAGGGTTAGTGTTGCGCACATCCTCTTGCGCGCAACACTAATCTTCAGAGGGAGCCGGGATGAAGCCTGCCGATTGGCTGGCATACGTGAGAGGCGCGCATGCGCGCTTCTCACGTAAACCAGAAGGCAAGTAGAAGCAAGAAGGAGCAAGGAGCAAGTAGAAGCAAGAAGGGAGCAGAAGAGGAGGGAGGTGAGTATATAAAAAAAAAAGACGCCGCTGGAAGCAAGTGGATTTTAGTGTAAGTATTACAGTTACAAAAAAAAAAAATCCCTAACGATTTATTAAGGGAGTAGGGATAGATTAAGATAAAAAAACAGGGGGGATTTTTGAGTGGAGTGTTCCTTTAATGGAGACAAGTCATAAACCTTTCCAAAAGGCCATGGTTTTAAGAGAAGGAAGCATAACAAATATTTTGATGAAACATAAACAAGAATTGTATTTTTTTCCCGAATGAATCTGTCATTAAGGAATTTGCCGTTGTTACAATCATGGTAAACAGTTGTGTTTCCTAGAAGGGATATTAAAACTATGGAGCTTTATTAATGAATCTTCTACGGCCGCAGATCGATTTTCTCTCTCGGGACTGGTGAAGTTTGTTGTGGTTGGGATAGAATAAACAAGCCCTAAAAAGAGTAACCATATTAGAGAAACCTTGCAATTATAACTTCACTTTTATTATATAAATTAAAAATAATTTGACAACAATGTAAAAAGCCTTGTTATCACGCGTTGATATGACTGGCTAAAATGCAAAAAATATTTTAATGTGATAAAATTGTAATGTTTGAAGCTTCCATAAAAATTAAGATGTAGTTATCAACTGCTGCTATATTCCATGTTTCATTGTTTTTGTATATCCAGAAAAAAAGACCACAACATGGGAATCTTTAATGAATCAGTTACATGAAAAGATTAAAAGATTAACATATACAAGGTTATTCAAAGAGCTCCGAATTGCTGGCGAAAGGTAACCGAACGCTGAAATGGTTTTGATGTTACCATAAAAATACCATATGCATATATACTGAGCCAGCTTGTCGCTATTGCAGGCTCTAAACCACGTGAGTTGTGCTATTGCACCTTTAAAATCTACTCTATATGAAAATTGAATTATGCTACGGTTCTCCCTTTTGCATCTTTAACATGAATGATCGTACTGAGAGATTACGGGAGAAAAGGACGGGCCATCTTGAATGGGCCCAACACTGAAGCATTGAGCCCCTAGCAGATAGGCTCTATTCCACGTGAGTTGGATACCACGTGTATTTACAGCACTATTTAAGTGTTTTATTGTACTGCTCTATGGATATTTTTTGTATTTTTACAATATATGTGCCCACATCTGGAGTACTATCGAACTATTGAAGTATCGCCACAATTCTATGATCAGCAATGAACGTGTTGAGGGGTGATATATATTTTTGTTTTCTGGGTGGCACATTGTCACACTATATATCAATATAGGGGTTTTTGTATATACCCTTTTGCACACCCCAATTTTGGGGATTGGTGTTTGGTCTCTTGGACATATTGCACAAGCAGGCTCTTAATTAAACCCGTAATTAAACACGTCTTCTCGTGATTGACACCATTGTTTCTTGCAGATTGTGGCATAAAGCCACAATGCACCTTTTCCGTCTTTAACGATTTTGCCTACAGTTCACTGAATGTCTAAAAACCCCTGTTGCTTGTTCATTTACCGTTGAAACAGGGCTAACTTCAAAGCCGGACAGCTGCTGCTTTGGAAAGCATGCCAAACGGTTAAGATCAACTCATGTTCTAAAAATGGTTATTAACAAATATTTCTCCAAATTTATTGGAGCGGAATTAAAACAACAGCCATGGTGTCTGTGTCCTGTAGGTTACGGTCCTGGTACAGAATTCTGCTGTCTGTAAGATACAAAAAACCTTAACTAACTACATTTTAACCATGAAAGACTGACAAATGCCAGATTCAATATGCTTGCCGGTTGCCAGGGTATTGTAACTTTAACAAAGGGAAGAATGGAAACTGAATTTTGGTTTAAGCTGAACCTTAAATCGCTTCGATACTAAAGACGGATGAAGAGCAAACACTGCTATGCATTATCTTTTCTATTTGTGTGAAAGAGCAATTGATGTTGTAAAGGGGAGTCAATATTATTTAGAGGGATTAACAGAGCAGCGTCCACCCTGTAAAGAAATGAGAGTGATGATAGCTGTAAATATCTGCAAACAAGTGCATTGTTTTAAACGAAAACACCACCTCTTAAATGCACCTTTAAATTATTCCATACAGGAGACTGGTATGTTCACCTATTATGTCCTTAAGGGATGGAAGGCTGGTTCTAATGACCCCAATTTGGACTAATTGACATTGTTAGTATTTTTTGCAATTATGCAGCCATTAGTTGTATTCTAAGTGTGTTTTTTTATCATTTTTATAATTATATGAATTAATAACATGTTTGAATCAAAAATTTGTAAAGGCTGTACAGATATATGGAGGTAAACACTTACAAGGTTATTCGAAGAGAGCTCCCAAATTGCACCAAACAGTAAATTTCCCCATACAGCGCAATTTCGTGGCCATTTGGCTATTCAAAAAGCTGTCAGTTTGCCAAATATTGACGAATTGACAGCGAGATATGGTGATCTTCAGCAGCAGTGAAATCCCCCATAGAGAAGTAATAGTTAATCTATTCAGAGAATACCAAACAGCACCGAAATGTCAGTGAATTGCCCTGATTTTCGGTGGTTTCATTTGAAAGATTTAATCAGGCGAATTCCATAGGTTTCAATGTTAAAAATATTCCCCGTTTTTATAAAATATTTTTTCAATTGTTTATTCTTTTCGCTTGCAGCAAAAGTATCTTTATTTTTTAGGATTTTTAGGCTTTCTCAGCAAAAAGTTTTTCAGATTCTTTTAAAAATGAGTTTTTTCTGTACCAGACCTTTTTATTATTATTCATAGAACCTTATGTATTATTTCCAGGCATTTTCGTGCAGTAGTTTTTTAGCAAACACCTTTTAAAAGTTGTCATTTTTTTTACCCATTCGTCAGCTTGTCGCCTTTTTCTAGTGGCTGGTTCGGTGGGTCGCCTGCTTTTTTCGGAACGATTTGGTGTTTTTTCGGATTGAATTCAGCGGGTTCTCTGGTTTTTCGTATCGATTCGGCGGTTTTGCGGATGCATTCAGTGGCTCGTTCGCTGCCCTTCAGGGATTCGTCTGCGAATTGGACTAGCCAAAGTGTGGGGAACGGAAGAGCACCGAAATGTCGGTGACATTTCAATACTCTCTGAATAGCCCTGTTAGATTGGCATTCAACTATCCCCTAAAATCACAAAACTTGGCTCTCTGGGTATTAGCTGTGATCCTGAAATTTAGGACTTAACATTTTCATGTACACAGGTGGATCATTAACCATTTCCCAAAAATAAAAGGTTGATGGTGGGGTCAGCGCTTCTTTCAACAGAGGTCTCTTCTATTTCTTATTAGGTTCCTCTTGCCATATGCTCATGTGTGCCTCAAATGAAAGAAATAGGTACCATGGTGTAGCATTTTTAAAATTATATGACAAATAGCAGAAAATAGAATGAGTGCACTCACATTTTGGTGTCTAGAATCAGACACTAGATTTAACACGCAGCCGGTAATATTGTAGGGGGCACCGGATCTCCCATGCAGCCGTCAATATCCCTCTCCGCTCTGTACAAACCAGGAGGCGATGGGTCAAAATATTTTATGGCTACTTTATTAAAAGAATAAAAACGAACAGGCTGATATACACCCAAACACGTTTCGCGAGAAATATCGCTTCCTCAGTAGGTGTGGGGAGAGTCTAAGGTTCTGGAGGAAGGAGTTCCAAAGATAAAGTCTAAGGGACTAAAGTCTATGGGTTGTTGGTATGAGGAGATGATAACATACCTGCTAATAAGAGGATAGATGTAGGCAGCGGCAGTTCTACGGAGAACTTAGTATTGTGATGTCCAGGATTAGGAATTGAATTGTGAAAGTGAAAGGGAGCCTGTGTAGAGACTGACAAAGGGTGAGATGCGTTCACAAGAGTTAGTAAATGAAAAATTAGTAGGTTAACAAGAGCGCCATTATTTGAGTACTCGTGCATGGCTCTTTCCTCCTGTCACAGTTTGTGGTTACTTTTTAGTACTCTTTGCTTACATTCCTTACTAGTATCAGTATGGTATGCAGATTTGAGCACGAAACCCCAGACAGCATTTCAGTAAACAGGATCAGCTGTCTGTGAGTGGTTTATTGCAATATAGGCATGTCGTAACAAAATGTTTCAATATATCATATTTGCATCTCAGTTATATTCTGATCTTTTTTTCCTAGATCATCAAGAAAATGAGCAATACCCCATTCTGGCCAATGCCCTTCCTGTTGACCCACTTACATTTGTAACGTGGAACATGTGCTACTATTATTGTAGCATTGAGTACTTTTTGCATTGCTCTCTAAATCGTATGTTTAATGTATGCGCAATATATTGTTTGAGTTTTATATTAGTATTTTTTTTGCATTCATTGGTAACAGTACCAGTATTTATATAGCACCAACATATTCTGCAGCGCTTTACAATGGGAAGCACAAACAGGAGACATAATAAATAATAAGACATAAGGAACAGACTGCCCTGCCTGTAGGATAATTGTCCTGCAAATGCAGCACTTTATACAAGTGCTCAGCCAGACATCCCTTGAGTTTACAATCTAAGGGACTAAGGCAAGTAAAACTTAAGGGAGCTGGTGGAGTGTGGAGCTGATTACCAGAGAGAATATAGCGGACACTGCATGAGGATAGACCAATAGCTTGGGCATGATAAGGTTAAACTGAGAGAGAAGTAAAGCAGTTGGTAAAAGGAGCTTATATAATTAGGATAGGGGCTTGGTGGGGGGATGGTTGGGGCGGGCAGGACAGTAGAGGGAAAGATGGAGGTGAACTGTGGCTGTAGGTAAGAAACACAGGGCACTATCACCTCCTTCAAGCTAACGTTAGCACTAGCTTAAAGGAGGTGATAGCGAATCGTAGGTGATCTGTGTGGAGCAGTAACGGATTATAAAACCCGATAGTGAGTCGGTATTAGCGTTTTATACCACGAGTTTACTGTACTTTGCGCTCCCTGTACTTAACATGGGGAGTGAAAAGTCTAAGAAGAGATTAACTACTATTAAGATCACAAGGTCCTAATGCTAGTTACCAAGAGCTGTCGCTAACTAAAAAGTTAATAGCAGCTCTGAGCTGCTGCAGAATCAGTTAGCAGCAGCTGAAAAGCCCCCCCAAGAAATCAAACACTCACCTCTCATCCCGCGGCGATAACGGTGGCCCTATCCACCACTTTTGGGTGCCAGGAGCAGAGTGAGACTGGGGGAAAAAAGACCCCAGTCTCCATCTGTGATCACTCCGCCGACCAGCAGGATCTCGCAAGTGATGGACACCATGGAAGGGATGCTTGGGACGGGGCACTAGCGCTGCCACGAGAGTCCACGAGCCTAGCAGAGTTTAGAGCAATGGCCAATGCATTCCAAGAATTTACAAAAGGGAGGAGCAGAACAGACTGAGAATCAGCACAGAATTACACAAAAAAGGGGAAAAGGAAAAAAACACATAAACTAGCAGTCAAGACAAAATAGATTCAAAGATAAAAAAACAGTAATATCATTATTAGAGCAGAAACAGTGTGGCAAAAGCTGTGTTGATTGCAGAATACCTTGCTGGCTGGTTTCAGATGGACAGATGGAGGTAAATTGTGGCTTGCTGGTGATTGTATTATGAAACTGAGCTTTTGTGACTTAAATAACACCATAACCTGGTATTCACACTTCTGTTTTGGTCAACCCTTTAGCTGTTAGCAATTAATGACAATATAGAGCCTATTTGTATGGGTCCAGGAATGCAGAGAAAAAGAATGAAGACCCAGATGAGGTGCCTTATGTCATCATTGGATTGTGCAGTGAAATTGTATATGGTTAACTATTGCTGATTTCTTCAGTGAACTATCAAAGGCACGTTGCGGGTAGTCACTATATACAGTGTCACCAAGATTTCATTAATGTCAGAGTAAAAGATGCAGTGGTTTAACTTTTTAAGTTTATTAGAGCAATTCAAATATTCAACCTTTATTTGGCTAATTTTCTTTAAGAAATGTTAAGTAAACACAAAATAATATTCCTTCGTACAGTCTGCTCAAAATCAGCAAGATATTACTGCATTATAGACTGCATCTCTCTAATCGATGTTTTGCTACGCGTTGGTAATACACTATCTCAAAAAAGTCAAGGTCAATTAACATGCTTTTCAAGGCAGGAACGAGCGTGAAATTATTTTCCTTTTCCAAACGTGATCAATACTTTCGAAGCACATTCCTTCAACTAACTGTGGCATTTAGCCACAGAAAAAAAATCCAAAACTCTAAATTCCAGGAGTGCTCAGACTAGAATGAGAAATCATATTTTCTTTTTTACACTTACAAACCTACAAGCATCTGGATGTCAAACAAGTACACCTTACATTGTGAATATGTCATTGAGGCTGCCTACGATAAGTCGTAATTGTTAGGGATGTACGTTTCGGGTTTCGGAATTTCCACGAAATTTCCCGATTCGTGCATTCTCAAATGTTCAGATCCGAATTTTCCGAAAACGAAACCTTTACGAAACGAAACGAAAATTTGTTCGGAATTTTCGAATGGACTAGAAATGTGTAAAATCGAAAATCATTTTCGTTCCATTCGTAATTTCGGCTCCATTCCTGATTTCGGTTCCATTTCAGTAATTTCGGACAACATATTATTTGGTTATATCGCTGATTCTGTAATTTTGTATCATTCCCATCTCAATGTATCCTTCTTGTAAAACATGAGAAATCTCAATGGCAGAATTATCGTATCGACAGAATTATCGGATCCGAAAAACCATTAGCTTACGTCAAAATGAATAGACACTTTGAAACGAGGAGAACAGACGTTCCGAAAAACAGGAAAATTTCCGAAATTACGAAAAAAATCGATCCGAAAATCGATACGAAAAACGAAACGAACCGAAACGGCAATTGGCCGAAACGAAAATTTACAAAATACGAACGAACCGAACCGAATCGAACCGAAAAAAAAATCGGTGCACAAGTCTAGTAATTGTGCCTGTTTTGGTTTTACATATTATTTCTAAATTCAATTTCCCTGTAACTAAGAAAAAGAATAATGAAGCGGCAAATGTGCTTTTGGTAGAGGTTAATTCATTTATGGTGATTTATACATTCTGTGCAAAGAAACATTAACCATTCCTGATAAACAGTGGTTTAGTCCCAAAAAAAATGATGGGTGCTCTCCAAGATTTCTACTTCCTATTTAACCATTGACATGCCACACTTAACCTACCACCCCACAAGCAAATGTGATGTTAATGTTTAAGTGTAAAGATAGGCTGTTTTTTATGGAATCCTTATGATAATTGTAATAAATATCATGGGCCCTATTACATTGATAACGCTAATGTTAGCGCTCAGCTGTGTGAGCGTTGACATTAGCAATGGTTGCCCTAGTGTTGGCGCACCATATTACAATCCGAACGCTAACGGTTTAAAAAAACCATTAGCGATTCGGAGCTCGCGCTTTTCAGAGTGAGCTTAATGTACTTTGTGCTCCCTATGCTTAACAACATTAAGTGTTAATTAACATTAGGATTACAAAGTCACAATGCTAATTACCGTTCCGCTGCAGTTAACTCAAAAGTTACTCACAGCTAGAACCTGGTGCTAACGGATTTCACTTCTGCAGAATCAGTCAGCACCAGCTGAACCCCCCCCAAAAAAAAATCACATATTCACCTCCCATCCCGCGGCAAGAAAGGCGGCCTTCTTCTTGCCGCCGGAGCAGTGAGAGACTGGGGGAAAAAAGTCCCCCAGTCTCCCTCTGTAGATCACTATGCCGTCTTGCCGGATCTTGTGTGGTGAGATCCTGCAGGTCATGTGACAGCTCTGTTTAGGCTAGGGTCAGACGAGTGTGATTTCTACGGACTGTACGTCCGTGCACACGGACGTACGTTAGTACGGAAGACGCAGTAGTGGCCAGACAGCCTGTTTTTTTCACTGACGTATATATTTTGACGGATGTAGGAGGGAAAATAAATTAAAAAGCAAAAGCATTTTGTCCGTGAAAAATGCTGGACGTATAAATGCAGTCCGTCTGACCACGTTCCATCACTCACACACAAAGCTATGCAGACGTTGCGGACGCAGCGCACTTTGTGCGGCCGTTCTAGGGGTTGTACGTTCTTGCCTGCCTTGCGTCCGTTTGATGCGGCCGTGGTGCGTCCGCAGTTCAGTGCGGACGTACTTTGTGTAACAGGCTCCAATGGGCTTTCTTTCATGCTATCACGGACGTACTTTTAGGCGCAATCACGGACGTGAACACTACGCTCGTCTGACCCCAGCCTTAAGTTAGCACCAGCTTTGTAATATAGCCCTCCATGTTTGTGGAAAGCAACAATGAGTCCTGATGGATGTGCACTTATACATGCACATATGCCAATGTTAAGTGAAGAAAACCAACAACAAATAAAAGACTAAAAATTATACTAAAATTAGCTGTTTTACAGTAAAATTTATTTATTTATAAAGTATTTTACCAGGAAGGATACATTGAGATTTCTCTCCGTTTTCAAGTATGACCTGGGTTCAAGAATATTGAATTGTTAAATGTATGTATGTATGTGACTTATGTTTTATTTATATAGTTTAAATGCTCTAAACATGTGATATCATGTAAACTGCACGTTATCTGAAGAATTAATGTCTCTTTAAATTAAGAATTCTGTACTGTAGTCTGATTTCATGACTCATTAAAATTCCTAGTGCTCAGTAATGAAGAGACTGTGAATACCATCTAACAGGGACACTGTATCAAGACCTTTCAGCCAGCACACACCCCACCCTACTAATAACATTCCACAACGCATTTTTTTGGACTTCTTGGAAACGTTGACACACTTTATGGAAGTTTAAACAACTGGCAAAAGAGGTGTGAGTTTCAAACAGAGAATCTATTCTGAGGAGATATTTTAACACGGTTATCTAATAGCAAAGACCAGAATTACTCATTGCTTGCTTTGAGCTGAAGTCGTTTCCAAGAAAATTCTTCCGGGGAAGTTTGGCTAACCATAAAAACATACAGGGGCTAAAAAATGCTAAATTAACTGCTGCCTTTTGATTTGTGCCGTGAAGTAATATTGCCATTTGCCACTCTGAAATTAGTTACTTCATTGTGAATGGTTACGCTAGGGCAGACTAATATTTAAACCCATCATTATATTTTTTTTAAATAATCCCCATGATGATCTTGTATCCCAAGGTTATAATAAACAAGACAATTTATACCACTGGTAGACAGGTATGGTGAAAAGCGAAAATTTCAGACTAATAGTCAAACCGGTCATTATTTTTCAAAAATAATTCCCTAACAATAAATGATATAATTAATTGCAAAGATGGCCAGAGGCGGTGAAAAAAATTATTTAGACATTGCTGCAAATGAAGAACATAAATAAAAAAAAATTGTGGCGCCATCAGGGTCCCTGGTCTTGACCAGTGGTTCTCAAACCTGTCCTCGGGACCCCCAACCAGGCCAGATTTTGCAGATCACCTTGTGGAAATGCAGACTGAATCCTGCAATCACTGAGCAGCAAATCATATCACCTGTGCTGTGTTTCACATATCTGGCAAACCTGGCCTGGTAGAGGGTGCTGAGGACAGGTTTGAGAAACACTGGTCTAAACTACGTTCTTAATGCTAAAATGGGGACGCTAACATGGAAAACCCGCACCTGCAGGTTTGCCTGAAGCTTCTCAATTTTAGCGGTAGATTCAGGAGCAGCACTGTGCCCCGGAATAAAGTGCTACCCTCGAGCTGACCACTATCGGGAGATCACGCAGCAACGATCAGGTATGATATTTTGAAGTTTCTCCAGACATACAACCTTAAGAAGTGATAATTAGAATCTGCAACATTCGGCATAAAATCACTTGCTTCAGCTGTGTACTTTTACCAGGGACCAATATTAGGTTATAACCTGTTTCTGACCAACGATGTTAGCTAAATATGTTATCTGCTTTAGAAGACACTTACTTTTGAATGAATGAATAGATCAGCGCCCACACACTCAGGATGGATACTGTGGAAGGATATGAACAGTAATCATGTAGAATAAACCAGTTACTCTTACAGCTCTGGAACAGTTTAAGGATTCCGTGCAATTAAGGACACATCGTATGTCATGTTTTGGTCATTCAAAAGGGGTTTACGATGAAGTCACTGCCTGCCTGGAAAACTTCTCTGAGTGCTGAATACATGCAAATGGTGGGGAGGGATTAGACCATACCTATGAATAGTGATTTGTCTTTTTATTCTCTTATTATAGAGTCTTAATGATTGTTAATCAACAAACTTTCATGCTTGTGCTGATCTGTGCTGTCTCTTAACACTTTCTTGTTGTTAAAGTAGACCTGGGGAATATTCCCATTCGGGACAATCTCAAAATCATTATTGCACCCTGTCTGTTTGTACAGCATTACTTTGATATACTTTATGAAAACATTATATAAAAGGGGTGGAATGGGGTTCAATGGTTTTGTTTGGCTATAGAAGGACTATTCATTTGTGCTAGCCACAGGCCAAAACATGCTGACCCCCCCATACATCCATTCTTTCTTACTGCAGAGGTTCCCTAGTTTTAAGTTGTATTTTTAGTCTTGTACTTATTCGTTAATGAACGTTGCCTTGTTATTTTACTAAACGCGTTTACCAACAACCATGACCGATCAGTCCTTCCAAAGGACACCAGCTTTGTCCTTCAGAAGAGTAAACTTCCACCCTTGTCAACTTTTTCAGTACGTTGTCCTGCATTATCTCTTTATGGCATTTTAACACGCAAATCAGCTTTATTTTGTGGCTGCTGTGACTGGTGTCTATGTATCAAGGCTCCACTACACTAACAATGACATTTTGAGAACTGATCCAGCTTTCTAAGATATTTTGAAAACATAGCCCAAATTAGGCATAACAATCTCAGCTAAAAGTAAAACTATCCACCCCCTCCCTACATTCTCCTCTGAATGTGCAATTTTTTTGAACGTACGTCCCCTATAACGAAGACAAAAATAAATAGTTTAAATTCTTTTCGCCAGTTTGAGCTGTTTTCTGAATGCATAAATAATTTTTCACTGTCCATATTTTAACCTGTTTAACCCCTTTACTAACGAGTGATTTTCTAAAGAAACATTGTCAGAAACCAGTGTTTTTTTGAAGAATCATTGTTAATACATTATGCAATAATACATATCTATTACTGTAATAATCTATTTCGCCAGTAGATGTCGCCATCTACTGCAGTGCCAAATTGAGTTACAGAGGTTTTACCAGAAGATCTATTTTCTTCTATTTCTCCTGCCTCGGCTGCTTACAGCGTCTGAAAGCCCGATATTTCAGAGCTTTCAGCAGCTGATTTTACAGTTTTAGCACTTTAGCACTCTGGGCGCTATGCCCACAGGGCTAAAACTTTGGGGGCACCTTCTGCAGCCCAAAAGCAAATGAAATTCATTTGCGGCAAACAAATTTCATTTTCTTTTGGGCAGCAGATATTTCGATATTGAGGCTCCAGATGATACCTTTGAAGCCTGAGATCTCGATATTGGTAGCGAAGGGGTTAAGCCGAAGAACTATCCTTCTCTACACCTCCCACAAGAACAGATACTTTAAACACTTCGCTGCTGAGCCATTTCACCGCTGTGTGCTGAGCTCATTTTTACCGCTTTTGCTCATCATTTAGAAGCCACGTTTTATTACATGACCCAGACATATTATATATCGTTCTTTCCGGCAGCCTCCGCAGATTCATAATATATAATTTTTAGATGTATACTTCATGTCCTGCCTATATATTATAACAAAAATGCAATAAAATTAGAATTTTCAATCATTTACAGTGCGTAAAGTGTTTTTTACACATTTTTTTCACATGAGGGTTTGCGGTTGTATTTTCTATGGGGTGCGCTTGTACAAAAATTAGAAATGGGGACTCAATACATTTTTTGGGGGAATTACGTGATTTTTTTGCAAACACACCCCATAGAAAAAAATCATTAGTGCAGCATCATTGTTCACTTTATAATTGAAATGTGAACAATATTGCTGCATTAATAAAAACAACACACAAAAAAAAACATGTTTTTATTTTTTATTTTTTTAAATTTGTTTTTATTTTCTTTTTACTTTGAACATGGTCATGTTCAGGCCTTTCGGATAATACCATGCATGAGTCACTAGCTGCCACCGTACTTGTGATGTCGGGGTTCAAATGAACCCCGTATCTCCAGCAGGGGATTTCCTTGGGAGATCCTCGGGCAGCTAGGGGTTCCCTGGCTATCTGACATCAACGTGCTATGCACGACACGTCAGCAGCTGAGGGGGAACCCGGAGGTGGAGCCACCATCCAAGATGGTAGCCCCCACTGGAGCCAGATTACGATCGGCTGCCGAGTGGCGCCGATCTGGCAATTATAGGATTGAAAACCAGGCACCGCTTTAAAGGGCAGACACTGCCCTTCAAAGCGGTACCTGGTTTTTGGCTGAAAACCCTCCCGATCGGGAGGGAGAGGGATCTAAAAGGATCCCCCCTCCCTTTCAGGCGATCTCCCGGTATTGCCGGGGGTCGCCTGGAAATGACATCATCGCACAGGCGCGATGACGTCATTGACGTCGGGGGCCAGCCTATCTTCGGCGTCTGGCTTCCCTGAAGCCAGAACGCCGTGGGACCCCGGACAGAGAGGTGAGTATCTCCGCCAGGGCTCCCGCAAGTGGATGACGTGTGGGACACATCCTACGCATATAGCGGGAGTCAATCAGGACATGCCCCACACGTCATCCGCAGCGAAGGGGTTAAAGCAGCAGAAGAGTGAAAATGATTTGGCTTGTTCATTTTGAGTTTTTGATATTTCAAAATGTTTTCACTAGAAAAGTATTTTACACTGCGTTTCACTCTTGATCTTTAAACAAATGTCATTTCAAAAGACTATTGAATATTTTAATATTCACATATGCATATACTTACTGTACACAGCAATTCTACCACTAAAAAAGAGAATTAATCTACCAGTTATATAGATCAGAAGGACACCCCATGTACACAGGCCAGTATTACCATGGAACTTAAAATCAACATCAGCCGTATATTGATTTATTTATTTATAAAGGATTTTACCAGGAAGGATACATTGAGATTTCTCTTGTTTTCAAGTATGTCCTGGGTTCAAGAACATTGAAGTGTTAGTTACAGAAATACAAAGTAATACAATGCAAGATATAAAAAAAAAAACAACACAAATATACAGATTAACAGAAAATAAAAATGTAGGAAATATAGTCACTAGGTTACATGTTTACAGGTGCATTCTGTATTGACGTATGTTAGTAAGGAGCTCGAGTGACTTTAGACTGGGGGAAGATTTGATGGTGTCTGGGAGGTTATTCCATAATTGTGGTGCTCTGTAGAAAAATGAGGACCGAGCCACTGTCTTTTTGTATTGTGGTATTGCAAGTAAGGTGCTGGTCCTGGATCGGAGGTTATAGGATGAGGGAGCTGCTGGGGGAAGCAGTCTATTCAGGTAGGGTGGCAGCTTCCCAGAAATGCTCTTAAACACCAGGCTGGAAAGGTGAAGGGTGCGTTTAGACTCCAGCGATGGCCAGTTTAGCTTTTTTAACATGTCACAAATGGTGGGATTTCCTCCCTTCCATACCTTTATCACACTGCAACATGGGATATAACTAGCATCATATCCCTAATTCTGCTCAGACAGGCTTCGAAAGTAATTTATAAATTAAACCATGCCTGAGAAAAGTAATACAACACTCCCAATCGTGATGTTTGGGACGTGCTTTCAAATGGAGACTAGTGATTAAACACACTAACAGGGTTATTCAGAGAGTGGTGAAAAGCAGGAGAATGACTGGAGAATGGAAAAAATTCTAGGTCAAAATAGCCGATTTGGAAAGTGAGATGAATGGGAGAATATTTCTAGTTCGGCTATTTTGACCTAGAATTTTCCATTCTCCAGTCATTCTCCTGCTTTTCGCCACTCTCTGAATAACCTTGTAAGTTTAACAAACAACAAAATTCCTCGAGATGAGGAGTCAATTCTCCCTAATGATTATTACAATATAACCTTTAAAATCAATAAGGAAGTACCCCATTAGCGTGTCATGCTATCAAGTAATTGGAGTGTAATACCCCTAAAAAGCTGTATCCCTTCAAGTCTCCTTAATGTGGGACTCGTAAGCGCACCCTGTATCCATATATTAAAAGCACACTCCTTAGCATGAAAAGCACCTCAGACATAATCACAACTTAATGCTTCCCAAATAGTAACAGCACCATGCCATAAAAAAGGGGTTCCCTGTTATAACCACATTTGTCAATTAAAGCTTTTAAACACAACCATTGTTGAAGCAAAAAGTTATAGTCTATTGACTCATGATAACTAGCCCAATGCACGTTTCACTGCCTTCCTTCTGGCAGTTTCATGAGGAGCTCTGACTTCAAGAAACAATTGGCAATTGAGTAAAAGACCCTCTGCCATTTGAAGTCAGAGTTCCTGATGACTCAGAACTCTCTATACCTTTGGTAGTTCCTACTAAAACGCTCCACCTGTTCCTCCTTTACTTACCTTACTGGTACTATTATATATACACCCCACCG
Organism: Leptobrachium leishanense; assembly: GCA_009667805.1. NCBI lineage: Eukaryota > Metazoa > Chordata > Amphibia > Anura > Megophryidae > Leptobrachium > Leptobrachium leishanense. The sequence goes on from RXON01005059.1 coordinate 19,068, forward strand.
TGTCTTTTCTCCAACTTTACATTGCATGTGTTTAGGTTGACTTAACTGATTAATAAAAGTTAAGTTTTATTTTGGTACACTATTTACCCATACGATTGACCCTCCAGGCCAATCTCTACTCTCAGTGAGCTAAACCCCATGCTATGTTTCAGCCCTCAAGAACCTCCCTGTGGATTGGAGTGGGGGAGTGAACATTCAGGTCATGGTGACCATTTAATTTGCGTTGAATGATTACCATGCCTAGAGAGTCCTTTTAATAGTTAACTCATTAATGTTAACTAGAATAGGACCTCTTGTTTTTAAATACCATTGTTAATGTCAATATATTTCATGTTACATTTCCCTTTTTTCTTCACATTGCTAGTGTCAAAGAGAGCAACAGTTTTATGTCAACAGGTTAAAAGTGCAAAGGAGAAAGATAATACGATAAGCCATATAACTAGCAGCTCTTAATCAGGCTTTTGACGTCTAGAATTTGGCATTCTATGAGATATTTTATTTACAACAATGCTCAAACTTTATGATGTTGTCTATTAGAAGCACACAAATCACAAAACATAGCTTTATGGGATATCTGTCAGCTAATAATTCAACCTTTGTGCCGTTTTACTTTTAACAACGTAATTTCTGCAAAGTATTGGCCATGGGCCACTGTCACATGGAAAGCGGAACTTTTTCTTCACATGGTTCTTGCAAAGGGCATCTGGAAATTCTCAAGGAAGTTTCTGTACTAATGTGACGTACTGGACAAATTATTTCCTCTGTCTATAGACCTGTGTTAGAAACAGTAATAATAATAATAATAATAATAATAATAATATTGCTGCAGTGGACGATATACATTCTTTATAACCATACTTCCTGAAGCACTCGAAGAAACTAATTGTTGTCAAACATTTTAACGCATAACTTTGCATTCTAATTATGCTATAATTATTAAAATTAAAGGATGTAAGAAATACAGGTGGACAGCTATGAATGGTTTTTTTTTTCTGTTCCTATTACATGGAGTGTCTCCTAATACCTGACTTTCTTAGCAGGGAAAGATGCTACCATATTCCCCAAGCCTTCAACATACTCTGCAGATATTCAGGCAGTCTCGACCTAAAACATTTATTGGATGCTCATTTCAGCCCACAATCGATCTCTGAGAACCAGTCGCTTAGGTCAGAAAAACTAAGCTTGATATCTGCATGCTGAGAAGTTGTCTACAGGCAGTGGCGTCACTAGGGTTGGTGTCACCCGGTGCGGTAACTCATGGTTTCACCCCCCCCCCCCCGAGTTTTACGTTTTTTTTTTTTAAACTACTCTTACTCCTAAATAGGGATGAGCCAAACACTCCCCGAGTTCGGTTCGAGCCCGAACCCGAACTTCCCATTTGTTCGGGACCGAACCCGAACCCCATGCAAGTCAATGGGGCTGAAAATTCGTTTTTTTTAGAGTGCCCTCCAAGAGGGCATATATGCTACATATTTGCCATAAAAGGTGTATGGGGGTCCGGGTAGTGCCCTGGGGGACAGGAAACAAGGACAAAAAGTAAAAAAAAAAAACGTTTTTAAAGGGACAGTGAGTTTTCCATGAAATAAGGGTTAAAAATAAAAACCAAAAATTCCTTCAAATATCGTGCCTAGGAGGTCCCCATAACCTGCCCGTGAAGTGGCGGATTTCTAGGATGTATAGAAACACTTAAAAAAAAAATGACATTTCATATGACGGTAAATGCTTTTCCTTTAATCTATCCACAAACAACTGCTTGGGGCGGCAGCCTGTATGAAAAGACATTTTAGGACACGCAGAAAAAGTTTAGTGATTTTTTTGGCTAAATTATTGTGAAACTTATGCAGGCTTTGGATGAAAGTAACAATAGGTGCTTTAAAATTGGGCTTTTAGCGTCGGCAACAGTGCCGTCACACCGTAACCCCTCTGAGGATATGAATCTGATACAGGCGTCAGTGGCAGTGCACCCAGATATTGTGCCTTTAGTGCCAGGCATGCAAGTACTATCATACAGTAACCCCTCTGTGGTATTGTGGAAGAGTGCAGGGTAAGGGCAGTGCAAGGGCAACCTAGTAGCTGCATAGCATATTGGCTAAGTTCTGGACAGTGATCCAATCTCAACACCCAGTAAGCCAGTGGATCATCTGCTGGAAAGGTATCCAGGTCTGCCCTTGCCCCTAGGTAGTCCTGCACCATAAGGTGAAGACGCTGGCAATGGGTGCCTACATTTGACGTCCTTGGGCGTCGTGGACTAAATTTTTTTAAAAAGCATCAGTCAAGCGGCCCTGGCCTTCACCGCTATTCCTCTGATCACCCGCAGCCTCAGAAGCACGTGTGTTAGCACTTGGTAATCTACCAGTGCCTGGAAAGGTGTTACACAAGTGTCGCTTTAGAGCGTCCAAGTTTTTTCATCCTGTGCTCCCTCTGTGCGGGCAGGATGAGCTCTGCAACTTTCCCCTTGTATCGTGGATCAAGAAGGGTTGCCAACCAGTAATGATCCCTCTCCTTGATAGCCCGAATCCTGGGGTCCTTTAGCAGGCTTTGCATCATTAGGGAGCCCATGCAGTGTAGGTTGGAGCTGGCATTAGCTGCCGAGTCTTCCTGGTCAATGAGGATGACCGTTTCGTGCACTTCCTCCTCCCAGCCACACACAAGCCCTTCTTTTTCTGGGCACACAAAACCCTCCCTTGAGGAATCCCCACCTTCAATGCCCCCACTACTTAAATAGTCCTCCTCCTCATCCTCCCCCTGTCTGATCTGAGTAGGACTCGCTGGAATGCTGTCTGCGGAAAGACTGGGGCCTTGAGAGCTAGGGAAGGCCTCCTCTTCCTCCCGCTGCTCTGCCTCTAGAGCCACATCTATAATTCCCTGCAGAGTGTGCTCCAGCAGGAACACTAAAGGAATTGTGTCACTGATGCATGCACTGTCCCTGCTCACCATCCTCGTTGCCTCCTCAAATGGTGACAGCACAGTGCATGCATCCTTGATCATCAGCCACTGCGGGGGGGAAAAACCAAGTTGACCTGAACCTGTCCTTGTGCCATGCTCACACAGGTACTCGTTGATGGCCCTCTGCTGCTTGTGCAGACGCTGCAGCATTGCTAATGTCGAGTTCCACCTGGTGGGCATGTCACAGATCAGACGGTTTGTGGGAAGGTGGAATTCTCTTTGAATTTCTGCCAGGCGAACGCTTGCTGGGAATGACCGTCTGAAGTGGCTGCAGACTTTTCTGGCCTGGATGAGAAGCTCTGGCAGCCCTGGGTACTTGGTTAGGAAACGCTGTACCACCAGATTTAGGACGTGTGCTAGGCATTAGACATGTGCATTCGTTTTAGTACTAAAATGGTTTAGTCCGAATTTTGGGATAATTTAGTTTTCGTATGACTCAAGAGATACGAAACTGCTCAGTACAGAAAACGAAAGAAACTAAAATAAAATTCACTACATTTTAGTTTCAGTCCTTTTTGTAATATTACATTGATGATTGAAGGAGACCAGCAATGAAGAGCGCAACATTGCAAAGCTAGAGAAAAGGTTTGTATGATCCTTCCCGACCCCTACCCGAAAATCTGACAGTAATAGAGCTCCAGAATACTCACTCACAGCACAGACAGCCAGCACAGGAGAAGAAACCTTTACTTAAGATGATAAAAGCAGCTGGAGACGGAAAACATTCAAATAAATCACACTGAAAGCTAATGACAGAGGAGGGCTGGATAGTAAAAACCCCTTTATAACAAGCAGCGCTGGGAGAAGAGAGGGACTTTATAAAACGTGTGTTATCTCCCCTTCGGCTCTGCAAAATAGGGGCTTAGGTCTGATACATTTTATATGATCCAGGAGCACTCCCCCTTTCCTCATCTATAGATTCTATAATACACGTTTTATATAAAGTCCCTCTCCTCTCCCAGTGCTGCTTGTTATAAAGGGTTTTTTTAATGTCTGATGCATATACAGGGTAATTCAAAGAGATTCGAAAAGTCACCGCACGTTCGGTGACTTTTTGTTCTCTTCAATTCGGTTCCTTTGCAGATCCCATTTCGGTGACCCTGCGGTGTATTCACTAAGCACCACAGGGTCGCCGAATTGCAGGGAAAAGCTACCGCAAACCCGACGAAAACTAACCGCAAAACCTGCCGAATGCACGCCGAAAACCTGCAAAAACATCTGGATTTAGACTAGGGTCAGACGAAAGCATTTTTCCCCGTGAACGTGAAAAAGTGCGTCCGGACGCAGTGACGTATTTTTTCACGGAATGCGCAAAAACGGTCAGACGACGCGCATTTTCGGGCGTGATTTTGTACGGATCGTCAATAAAACTATTTTTGCGTCTGGACGTTATGTAGGCTGGACATTAGCAGCGTCTGACATCTCCTAATCACGCAAACATGCCGCTATGCCGCAGCTGCGCACTCTGTACGTCAGTACTAGCGGTTCAGCATTCTCAGAAAAATGCGTTCAAATTCCACTTGCATTGCACGGCCGGACTTTGTGCAGCCGTACATCGTATATTGGCCGGCATTGCCCGTCATCTGCTGCTAGTGCGGCCGTAATTATGTGCGCCAGAACGCACGTTAAAAGTGCGCTGGTCTGACCCCAGCCTAACCCATCGAAGACGCCGGAAAAACCCGAGCAGGAGCCGATCACACGCAGTGAAGCCTCCGGAAAAAGCCGAGACGGCAGACAGAGCGAAGTGAATAAATTAGGAAAACAGTTTGTATGAATGTTTGAAAGTGAAACACTGTTTGCAAAGAAACTACTGAGCGAAAATGTCTGAAATTTGCATATGATCCAATGAATGATAATAAAAAGGGCTGTTACAGAAAAAAGAAAACTTAAAAAAAAAAAAAAAAAGGCTTGAAATATCCGAAAAAATCTATAAATAAAGAGACTCTTTACTGCAGAATTTTATAATGAACGGTTTATTAGATATTGAATTAAAACGGGAATATTTTTAACATTGAAGCCTATGGGATTCTCCTGAATAAACGTGCCGAATTAACCACCGAATGGCAGGGCATATCGGGAACCTTTCACTGCTGGTTTGTGTTCTCTGTATAGCCGAAGCAGTGCTTTTTCCTGGGGTTTTCACTGCCCTCGAACAGGCACCGAACAGGCACCGTATGTGCAGGCAATTCGCCAGAATTTGGCGAATTGCCTGCTCTCTGAATAGCCGAATGGCCAAGAAAGGTTTTCAGCGTTCGGTTACCTTTCTCAAGCAATTCAGATCTCTTTGAATTACCCTGTAAGTATCCAGCTCTCACAGTTACTCTGTCATTATGAGCCTTCAGTGTGATTTATTTGAATGTTTTCCCTGGATTTAAAGTGCTTTATTTTATTATAAAAATTAATTTGCACCAGTCATCTCTTCTGTGAGCTTTCAGACCGATTTATGTTAATATTTTCCCTCTCCCATGCTTTTATATTCCTGTCTGTCTCCCCCACAGAGATACAAAGTTTAAGTAAAAGTTCCCTCTCCTGTGCTGGATAAGCATTACATTCCGAAGTTCTGCACCCTCCACATGCCAATGCAGTAGGGTGTTCTATACAGAGAGGGGCATTAATTAATGCAGGAGGATGTTCTATACATTATACAGAGAGGGGTATTAATGCAGGAGGATGTTATATACATTATACAGAGAAAGCTATAAATTGAGGAGGATGTTCTATACAGAGAGGGACATTAATTCAGGAGGATGATCTATACATTATACAGAGATGGGTATTAATTAATGCAGGTGGGTGTTGTATACGTTATACAGAGAGGGGTTGTATTAATGCAGGAGGATGTTATCTACATTATACAGAGAGGGGTATTAATTAATGCAGGAGGATGTTCTATACATTATACAGAGAGGAACCTTTTTTTTTCAGCCCTTTAAATCCATTGGCTGTGAGCGCTGAGATCGGCTGCTTGTTATATTATCTCTCAGTGCAATGTATCAGGCTCACCTGTTACAGTTACTGACTGTAACAGCACTCAGAGTTTCAGTAAAACAAGGAAATAATATTGTTCTAACCTCTTATATCTAAAAAATATTATTTACTAGTTTTACTGAAACTCTGAGCGCTGTGATGAGTAGCAGTCAGTTACTGTAGCAGCTTTGCCTGACACATTGTGCTAGGAGTGAGAGATACTGTAACAAGCAGCGATCTCAGCCCTCTGAGGAGCCACTACATAAGTAATTGTATCCATTGGTTTTCGGGTGAATGAAATTAGTTTTCATACTAAAGAACTGAAAACGAATTTCTTTAGCAACTAAATAAATTGCATTTTAGGACTAATCCATTAGTTCAAAACGAAATTTTGTGCTATGCACATGTCTACTAGGCATGGTACATGCGTCAATTTACCCTTGCGTAGGGCGGAGAGAAGGTTGCTGCCATTATCGCAGACGATCATTCCCAGCTCAAGCTGGCGTGGTGTTAACCATCTCTGCACCTGCCCCTGCAGAGCTGACAAAATTTCTGACTCGGTGTGGCTCCTATTCCCCAAAACAAACCAGCTCAAGCACAGTATGGCATGTTTTTGCTTGAGCCATTGCGTAGACCCTGTCAGGCATCGGTTTAACTGCCACTTCGCCAGAGACAGAGAAGGAGGAGGAGGAGGAGGAAGAGGTGGTGTTGGTGGAGCAGACAGACCTCATACAAGCAGCTTTCTGGAGGCGTGGTGGATGAACAAGCTCCCTCCCAGCTGCAATCAGAGTTACCCAGTGTGCCGTGAAGGAAATGTAACGACCCTGTCCATGCTTGCTGGACCATGTGTCTAAAGTGACATGCACCTTGCTGCTGACTGCCTTTCCCAATGACTGGATAACATTGTCTTCCACGTGCTGTTATAGTGCTGGAATGGCCTTGCGTGAAAAGTAATTTTTGCGTTTTGGAACCTGCCACTGTGGTACAGCACATTCAGCAAATTCACAGAAGAAAACAGAGTCCACCAGCTGGAAAGGCAGCAGCTGCAATGCGAGTATTTTGCTAAGCTGGCATTTAGACGCTGTGCTTGGGGATGATTGGGACTATATTTTTTCTTTCGCTGCAGCAGCTGCGGGAACGTAATCTGACTGCGTAAATCTTCAGCTACTGGGATGATGTCACATTGTGAGGAAGGATCTGCTGGTACATCCATTACTGTAGCATCATACCTGTCGGTGGAGGTTGTAGGCCGAATTTCCGAAAATTTTTAGATCCGAAAATGTCCGAACCGAAAAGTTTTCCGAGCCGAAACGAAATATTTTCGGAAATTTCGAATGGACTTGAAATGTGTCAAATCGAAATTTATTTTTGCTCTATTCATGATTTCGGTTCCATTCGTGATTTCGGTTCCATTTCGGTAATTCTGGACATCGTATATTTAACTATTATCGGTTATATCGCTGATTCTGTATATTTTGTATTTGTAAATGCTTATCACTTGTTTTTTTTGTTTCCATTAATCCGATCGATACGAAAATTCGTAATCGGGTCGGATCCGATTCGTCCGCGGGTCGCGCATGCACGCGCGCGCGGATGTCGTAACTTTATTGAGCCAGTTTTTTCACAACTTTTTTTGGACAAAATATTGTTATTATTATTCACCATGGCTGCAAGAGACGAGTGCCATTCTGACACCTCCTCATCGTCTCTCAATGAACCACCACCACCCAGAAAGAAGCGGGCCAGCAATATGTCGTTTGAGGAGATGCTCGAGCTGGTCCGGATCTTTGATCTGAAGGATTACGATTGCTGTAAGGGCCCTTACGGCAGGAAGAAGAACGCTAGAAAGAATCGTATCCTCGATAAGCTACGCACCACCATTTTGGAGTTGTTCGGGAAGGACCAGCTCTGGAAACGCTGGTCTGATCTGAAGGTACGCGAGGAGGAGCAGCTGAGACACATCCGTCGCGTCATAGCGAAACGTAAGTGTCATGTTATATTGTAAAGCGCTGCGCAAACTGTTGGCGCTATATAAATCCTGTATAATAATAATAATGTGCTTGCATGTGCTAATGTGCACAGAAATACCTTGATTTATCTAGTCCTTTTTTCATGCAATGTGATTGTGTATAGCTTTGCGTTTTCACAACTCGTCATACATGCATTTTTGCCATAGGTCTTCTTTTTTGTGATTTTACGTATTCGTGAAAATTGTGATATTTGATGTATGTAGATGAAGTTACAATGCTGGATTTCTTTTGGCACTGTGTGTACTGTAGTGTGCTGGGGGGGAGGTTGTTGTGATTGAGTGATGCATATGAGATGACCCGCAGCTTGCCCAATATTGGCTCCCACCTGCGCATCAACAAAAATCTCTGCGTCTTTGCTAAGTGGTAGGATGGGACATGTAGTTCTTCTGAAAGTGCATCCAAACAGAGCCGCGTTCAATACGTCCTCAGCAGCTGCTGAATTGTTGCAGTGCAGCAATTTAGTTTGCTGCTGCAGTGTCATTATTGAACGCTTTAGATGCAAATTTCAAAACAAAATGGCCGATTTCTGTTTCTGCAATATCCACAGTTTTATTCGCAGAAACTGAAAGTGAAACTGAGGCTGAGGCATCTATAAAATAACTAAAAGCAGTCGCACAATGCGTTTTGTACGCACACAACACAAATAATAGTTTATTGAATAAACGTAATGTTTATGAAGAGAATAGAGCACAATCAATACTCTGCCTTTATGGGCCTAATCAAATAAATGTAGAATTGCTTAAGATAGGATTTCAGGCACATATAATCATATTGGATTGCTTCTCTCTAAAGTTTCAGTTGCTATGTGCCAATTTCCTTTAAACCATGAGATACACTGTCAGGGACCGGGTTCTTGTGACACCGGTGACGTGAATATGAACTCAGGATGCAGTAAATAAGGCAACAAAAGGCTTGGTGAAAATAGCAGAAACTTATATTGAATAACTGGATACAAATAAAAAGGCAGGAATCTGTATAAATAATAAGTCCTTGCAAAACAAACGTAGATTATGTAAAGTCTTGGGATGGGTAATGTAGAAGGGGTCTTGAGACTGTACCGGCAAGGAGTAAGAGAAGCGAAGTCCAGAGGAATAGCCAGGGGTCCGGTACACGGGAATCAGAATAAACGGCAAGGCTGGTCACTTGGCTCGTGGGATAAATCAGGCACCTTTCTTTCACAAGGAATCCAACATTAATGACAGAGCACTGGCTGGATGTGGGAGTGGTTCTTTTAAGGAACCCAGCCAGTGCTCATTACATCCACCTGGTGCAGTATACAAAAGCTGGGCTAAGGCATACTGCTGTACAGGAGCTTGCCACCAGGGTTGGTCTCATGACTTGGACTTTTTGCCACGGCGTCGCCGTGGGACCTGACAGAGCCCCCTATCTAGGGACGAACTCTGGGCGGACCAACTTGTATCAGGTTCAGCACTGATGGGTAGATCTTCTGGTTCTGTGGATCCAATAGGGACAGGCTTTGTTTTAAAGCTGTGGATTATAGGGGAGTCCACTTTTGCCATACCTGGGATCCTTCTGGAGTCAGCAGTTTGACAGAGGTGAGTGGTTGAATTGCCGGTCATAACCGTCTCTGGATACATGAGTGAAGGTACAGAGGAGGCACATGCATCTAGAACCAGGTTTTGTAAAGATACTTGGTTTGCTTGGAGTTCTTTTACAGTTCGTGTAACCGTAGCAATTTGGTCAACAAAGATGGATATGGTCGACATAATGAATGCATAATTTGTGGGGGTCTCCAGTCTCTGTGTTGACCCGGTAGCTGTATCCATGGCATGAGGCATTTTGGTAGCTGACGCCTCAACATGGTTTAGGGGGTCAGCAGTAGGTACCTTGGCAACCTCATCAGGAATAGGAATAGGGATCTCAGCCGCATGCACCTTGGCAACAGCAGAATGTGGAGAACCTGCAGCGGGCATCTCAGCGGTGGGTACCTTGAAGCAATTGAGAGCCGGAGTATCTGCAGCGGGTTTCTCTGCAACGGGCACCATGGAGTAAGGGAGAGCTGGAGAATCTGCAGTGGGCATCTCAGTACCAACAGGAACCGAAGACCCTGCAGTGGGCATCTCTGCAATAGGCACCTCAGCAGAAGCCACAGTTTCTACGGTAGGTCTTTCTGTGGTGGGTACCTTGGCATAAGCCAGAGCCTCTGCGGCAGGCATCTCTGTGGTGGGTACCTTGGTACAAACAGGAGCCGGAGTCTCAGCATCAGGAGTCTTTGTGATGGGCACCTTGAGGCCTCTAGACTCAACCTCCTGGGTGCTTTTGGAGGGAGCTGGGCCAGGGTTATCAACGTCCTTACTGCTAGGATGTAGATAGTCAGGAGGGATCGGGGTGACCAGAGTTCCAAATAGGGTGCCATAGTAGGTATATGGGGTCTCAGGAGCTCGAATTCGGTCTTTGCCCATCTCTCCTTCTGTAAATTCATCAGATGAGGAGAGATCAAATGGAATGAAGTCCTTCCCTGCAGCTCGATAGGGGATGACTTTGGTGGAGCCAATGAACCCTGTACGCCGGCTTGTGCCACCATGGTGATGCCGGTCAACTTTAAATGGCATAGGTAGTGGCAAATCCCGCTGGCTGTGAATGATGGGAGTGGTATTCCCTTTAGACCGCTGTGTTGCTTTTCTGGTTGCTAAAGCCTCCTCATATACTTTTAAATCTTTCTTCTAGATTATAGCACCATTGGAAGTATATGTGCAGTCTGGTGGTAGGGATTTCACAGGTTGCTTGCTGAGAGTGATGGGAGTTGCAATCCTGGTAGCTACAGCAGCTCCAATCTGCATAGGCTCAGGGCAATTGTAATCCATAGTCACTGAGGGTTCATGTTCCATAGGCATGGGTGGATCCATTACATCAGGCAAGACAGAATCAGGATGTATTGCATCTGTGAGTTCTGCCCGTGAGGGTGTAGGATATGCATAATCATAACACTCAGCATTGTCCATAAACAGTTTTTTCTTGGATTTGGTACGAGTGGACTTACTGGTTGCTGGTTTAATTGCTGGAGACTTCCTGGCTGCAGGCCTGGATGGGGGTACAGACTTTTGCACAGAGGTGGTCTTGGGTCCTGGAGACGGTCTGGTCACTGAAGCAAGAGGTTTGCGGAGTCTTACAGGACAGTCCTTTAAATAATGGTCCCCTCCACAGTAGTAACACAGATTGTTAGCTTGTCTTCTGTCACGCTCTTCAGCATTTAAAGGACCATAGCGTGTTTGACCTCTTGGAGTGCACACCTTAGAAGATGAGTCCCAGGCACTCTGCAGTAGCTCCTTGAAGCATTGTATCAGGTGGGTCATTAGCTCCTGGAAGGCAGCTTTCAGAAAGTCCAACAGAATTTTATTTACTGCGGGTTCATTTGCATCAGGCTCTGTCATTTTGTCAGGGACCGGGTTCTTGGGACACCGGTGACGTGAATATGAACTCAGGATGCAGTAAATAAGGCAACAAAAGGCTTGGTGAAGATAGCAGAAACTTATATTGAATAACTGGATACAAATAAAAAGGCAGGAATCTGTATAAATAATAAGTCCTTGGAAAACAAACATAGATTATGTAAAGTCTTGGGATGGGTAATGTAGAAGGGGTCTTGAGACTGTACCGGCAAGGAGTAAGAGAAGCGAAGTCCAGAGGAATAGCCAGGGGTCCGGTACACGGGAATCAGAATAAACGGCAAGGCTGTTCACTTGGCTCGTGGGATAAATCAGGCACCTTTCTTTCACAAGGAATCCAACATTAATGACAGAGCACTGGCTGGATGTGGGAGTGGTTCTTTTAAGGAACCCAGCCAGTGCTCATTACATCCACCTGGTGCAGTATACAAAAGCTGGGCTAAGGCATACTGCTGTACAGGAGCTTGCCACCAGGGTTGGTCTCATGACTTGGACTTTTTGCCACGGCGTCGCCGTGGGACCTGACATACACTCTTGTGTCAGTGACTTTCAACATTTTTGTTAAGTTCCCCAAAAAGGCATGTGACTCGTGTCATTTAAGACTTTCTGAAATCTTGTATATTTCTTGGAAATTATGCCTGATGTGATGTGTTGTACCAATCAATAATGAAGAAGGAGTGTTCTAA